>LKNJ01002566.1:0-22487 GCA_002120245.1 Maccullochella peelii
AGAGCCCCAAAGCTCTGGAACGAGCTGCCTGAGGACATCAGGTCAGCAGAATCAGTGACCTCTTTTAAATCTTTTCTTACAACATACTTTTATCGGAGCGCTTTTCCTGATTTTTATTGATTCTTACTAACTGTCCGTTTGCTGGTTTTATTTGTTTTATTTGTTTTTATTGTATTAATTAGTTTTATTTGTTTTTATTTCTTTCATTTGTTGTTTGCAATTGGTTCATTTGTTTTACTTGTTATTAATCGGAAAATGTTTATGGTCTGCTTGTTGTGAAATGTGTTGCCTTGTGTGAAGCACTTTGTAACGTGGTTTTAGAAAAGTGCTCTATAAATAAAATAAATAAATAATAATAAAAGTTTTGGACTTTGTGGCTCTTTTATAACTTCACACCACTTTCTTTTCTGCTCCCAATGAACAAGAGCCATTATTCCAATGCCCTCTAGAGGGCTTTGTCACTAGGGGTAAATGTAAAGATGTAATTTCATGTATTTTTGGGCATTAGCTGGAATGACTTATGCTGTCGTTTTTCTTAGTAAGACAGTCTTAAATGTAATCGAGAAATGACAGAGTGTCTTTAATTTACTATGATTACTTATTACAGTACACACCTGCATTTGTAATATAAACTTTTTTTTATTTTTTATTTTTTTACAAAAACCAGTGGAAAAGCTAACCACATGTAGGATGCAGGACGCAAACCCAGGTCTCTGATAAAGTCCTGCGCTCTGAACACCCCCGCTCTCCTGCCGATTTCTCCTGTCTGAACCACGCACTTTGTGGATTGGAAGAAATGTTGCCAGTGAATGTAATCCAGGCAGCCCAAATGTATTAGGAAAAACCATTTAGTGGTTTCAAGGAGCATTTTGTAGCCTCAAAACATCACTTCTAAGAAACTATACATACTTGTAAAGTTATTTCACACAAACTATTTTCATTTTAGTAGGAAAAATATACTGTACCCTAAACTTAATATTTCTAAAACTATATTGCACCCTAAGAGACCTATTGTTTATATAATGTAACTAGCCAGTTCCACCCACCCCTCCAAATTAAAAAGTCATATGAAACAGCTGCCACATTTGCATAAAATCTCCACCCCGGCCCTGTCAATCATATGATTTAATATTACCGTTTTAATTTTGATTTGATTTTTACAAATGCAGTCAAAACTACAATGAAGCGGAAGTATGCACAGTATGCACAGGTCTCAGGGCTTTCAATTGGATGTGTCTATTGTAAATAGACATTAGTAAAATGATGTGTAAATGATTGACGTCAGTATGAGCCTTCTGTAGGGTGAGACAAATAGAGGACAAGTAAGGACGGTGAACGTCATTAATAACAACAAGCACACTGTAGCGTGTGGGTCATGTTTTTATTGAAAGGCTGGTAAATGTAAATGCAACAACAGCTTGTGTGTGAAGTCTGGAAAGTCTTGGGTCAAGTCTTGTTAGACCTGTAACGTATATAGAACGTGAACGTTGAGCGGGAATATTTTCCATCAGCGCACCAGACTCCCTGCAAGAATCTGTGTGTTTATACTGCCTGCAGCTTCCTCACAAACAGCAATGATGAATAGAGCCTTTAACAGGCAACTCCCTTTCTATTGTCCCTCACACCAGCAGCACATAATCATCTCTCTTTTCAACCAGTTCTCTCTATATTTGTTAATCAATCTTTCATTCTCACTTTCATCTTTTTTGGCATCTACTCTCTTTCATATCATATGTTATGAATAGCCAGAAATTGATTTCATGGTACAGGGCCTCAGTCTCATAGGAGAGCAGACCCCAAGATTTAGACGCAAGCTTTAGAGGCGACTGCGTTGAAAAAATGCAGTCTTTCATTCTGCTTAACAACAGCTTCTCTGATCTCCAGGCAACTCAGATGGCAACTTCTTTGTCGAAGTGGAAACACTAAATGGGCTGAATAAAACAAAAGAGATTGAGATTAAAGAGAGAAAGGGAGCGTGGAGAATCAGAGAAATCGAGGAACGTGGATCAGACGTGTATTAATTAGCACAAAGAGTCAAAAGAGGCTGAGCCGTTTGACTGCGTGACCCCACAACGTCCCGATTGGAAACACAATTAGCTTTAAATGAGAAAAAGAAAATATCACCAGGCTGGATTTAAAGCTTCTTTCTTTGTTTGTATTTTGTGTAATGAAGATAGTGATCAGTATAATATCAGTTCACCCGGGGCATTCTGGGGGATCAGTGGATCAGTGGAGGTACAGACGAGTCACAACATCACAGGTTCAAATTTAGTACACTGGTGCAACAGTGAGCTTATCATCCACTCTCTCCTGTCTGTCTCCTTTGTTTCGTACCATTTTATACTGCTCTTCAAAACAGTCACTCACAAGTGATGAAGACACAGGAGGCCCTACACACCCAGCGGACATCTACACAGCTATACTTTATTGCGCCTGATTAGACCTTGTCAGGACATGTGGGCATGTACAGTCTGTGCTTGATTGACATCTCACTCTGTTAACTTAGATGCACCTGGGAGGGCGGGATAACTTACACATTTATCATTTTTATTGGTGCATGTGGTTTGGTGAGGTCACATGAGAATAGGTTTAATCAACCAGTGAAGGGAACTCACCTGTGCAGGTGTGCATGATTGAAATTCATAGTTTTCTTATTGAAAAAAACTCTTTCCTGCAATCACCCGGACAGTAAAGGCCCTGACTGTTTTGCTCTTTAAGTTTAGTGTAAAGAGATGAAGGAGAACTGAGGTGGAAACAGTGTAGAATTTGCTATTTTGTTTTGAAAAATAAAGTTCAATCAAACTAAGCAAACTCATCTGCTAATGAAGGCTGTGAGATGTGGCTGAAAGCGGCAGAAAATTTTCAGTATGTGGAACTTGTGCTAAAATGTAAATGTTGAGTAACTACAAAACTGTCCATAAAGAAACCAGAAACAACCGGCACGATGAGGATAAAGCGTGCTACATTGGAGAACAGTTGTACCATGTATTTAATTTCGATGGGCTTAAGTTACAAATACAAATATTGAACTTGTCAGAGACAGTTCAGGAGTGACCCACACCTGAAACATATTTGTACAGTATGTTGGCTTAAACACCTTTTTGTATCAGATGATTAAAACATCCAGTGTGACAAATGCCATGAAAATGTAATTTTAGACATTTACTCTGTACAGAGTTGAGTATTTTTATACACTTGTGTGTACCTACAGTATATTTGCATCGTGTGTACATGTTAATGTGTGTGTGAGGAAACAGTTTTGCTCTCTGTCTGCCACATTTCTCCTGATGAGAGATCCGATGAGATGACAGGCAGGAAACAGATGCGCAATTTACAGCCAATTAATTTCTCCTTCTCTCTCTGTTGTACTTTACTCTCTCTCTGTCTGACACACACACACACACACACACACATATCCTCGCATCGCCACACTGCATTGTCAGCCGGCCGCTCTGTGAAGCACTGCGTCTCTGTTGTCGTCACGATAGGAAACTCTCTTATCGCACTCTCAGAAGATAAACATGCCCTGCTGAATCTCTCTGACGTCTCTTCTTCTTCTTCTTCTCCCTGTCTGTCTGCTGAGGACAAGCAGAAAAGACTTCCATTATTTACATGACTAAACAACAACCAATCTCATCTAATCTCACCCCCATTATTGCTCCCAGTACAGCTCCCAACCTCCTGACTATCTGCCTTCAGCTGCTGGGATTTTTCACTCCTGGAGAAAATTACAAGGTGGAAAAATTAAGGATTTTCCAGGAAAAGAAAAAAAAGGAGAGGTTGAGAGGGCAGCAATGGTAAGACGGGAATAATGAGGGAGATAGAGAGGTTATACACCCCACTAATTAGCCGAGGTCTTCACAAGTTCAAGGACGGTTTCAATTTAGCTGATAAAGATGAGAGGATGAGGAAGGGTGAGATGGGTGAGACTTCCTACATCTTAATTATCCCAGTGGTTTTTGGCTGGTGGTGCCGTGGGGAGTGTGTGTGTTGGGGGAGCGAGGGGGGAGCAGGGTGAGTCGGGGCTGAGGAGAGGGGTTGGAGGACTTCCATGCAAAGCCCTGTCGTGTTATCCGTGGCTGAGTTCAGCTGGGCCTGGCCAAGAGCTTCCTGGGGTTGACACTTTCCCTTTCAATTACTCTGCCACTCGCACAAGGATCCGCAGCCCAGGAGGATCATGGGTAACACCGGGGTTAAACACACATGCATGTCTTCATTTATACACGTACACAAATTGGCTATGCTTACACTGAGACAAAATAATCAAGGTTGTTGAAGGTTGAAATTTATATATATATATAATTAGCGATTTTCAGTACCCAGCACACCTTCACCTGTAATCCTTGCTACAGCTCAACTGAAGGAGGGAGATTGGGAGAATTGCTTTTCTCTTGGTAGACGACGAGGGAGGAAGTCATATAGTTTGGCACTGTGTGAGTCACTGGTTCTGTTTACATCCACTGAGATATTTCTTTTTCATTATTACTTTTTTTTATCCAGGAAATGAGTACCGTTCTCTTTTCCTGCAGTGGCCTGCTTTACATTCACAGTAGTGTATTATATGAAAATCCTTCTCTTTTCTACAGTATTTTGATGACTCATCCTCCACTCCACATACACGGAGTATACATAAAGTTATCCAATCAAATGCGATTTGTGGACTAGCTGCCCCCTCCCATCTTAGAGACCATTAGTTTCTGGGTTGTATAACTGAGCAGAACAATACAGAGGTTCAGAGGTTTTTGTTTCAGTATCAGTTGGCATAAACATCATTTGAATCTCCAAAATGTACTCATTTCACCCTCATCCTCCACCTCCTGACCTAACAACACTGGTGAGGGAGGTGTAGGTGAAGGCAGTAGTCCTCTATAGCTCCAACTCACTCATGCTCGCTAAACCACACCCACTTTTGAGTGATGCAATCAAATCCCTGGACAATTTGATTAAATCCCTCTCGAAATGTAACCTGCCCACATGTTCAGTTTCACTTGCAAACATGTAACATTACAGAAGCTAAAGACGCTCCAACCTTTGACTTTTAGATGATCAAACGCTCCGATGTCTTGCTCAGACCAAAAAAAAAGGTTTGGTAGGGGCCCCCAGGAAAGGGCACGGCCCCAGTTGTTTGCCTCCTTGGTCTATGCCATGGGCCAGCCCTGTTTACACTGATACATTCAGTCCGAGCCAGTCTCCTACTGCTGGTCACTGTGCAGCAGTTTTTAGGTTCAGTGTTTTGCTTCAGTGGACCCACATGACAATTCCAACCAATGAAAGCACCACAGTAATAATCTCTCTCAGTTTTCCCTTTTGTCAAATAAATCTTTGTTTCTTTTATGAACTGATTGTTGTATCATTTTGAATGACCTTTATGTCACATGCAAATATCCTGTTTCAACAGGAGGAGAGCTGCTCTCACAATCCTGTTGAGCCCCTGCAGTTTGGGTTAAGCTGTTTAACGGGTTAAGCATGAACTTTTGACACTCTGCATATGAGTCTCCATGTTACCATAAATAAACCAGCTGACAGAACATCTTTATTTCCTCTATGACTGAGCTGTGGTGGGTTGCTTCTAATGTACTATATAACTGTGCAACAGGATTTGCACTGACAATGATAACCACAAGTAGAAGGTGTGAAGTGTTTCTGCGCCACAGTAAGCTGTAGTAGCTGGAGTAAAGCAGGCAACTATACCAGGTTGGAAATTACACCATTTTTTAACCTGTTCTTTCTCATATTTGTGTCCATTATGACTATTAGCCACGACAGCTTCATTAGTTTTGCAGGTATTTGGACAGAAATGTAAATTAAAAAATTTAAAATTTTGACCTGATGATGGTGCTAGATGAAAACAAATGTTATTGGATCCCCAGCATTGTTACAATTTAGAGGGGAACATGAATGTCTGAAACAGATTTCATGGTAATCCATCCAACGGTTGATGAGAGTTTTTACTCAAAACAACACATGTGAACCTCATGGAAAAGCTAGGGGATCACTAAAGTCACTGACATTCTTTGTCTGGGAACTGTGAACGTCTGTTCAAAATTTCATGGCAATCCATCCCATAGTTGTTGAGATGTTTCGGTCTGGACCAAAGTGGCGGATTGGCCAACAGACTGACATCCCCATCCCCACACAGCTAGCATGGCTAAAGACTTGAACACAAGTAATCTCAAACACAGAAATAGTCTGTTGGAACTCCCTTTAGCTAGAATAACTTAGTTATTCTAAAAACGCTTTCACCTTTGACTTTCACAGACATTGTCCCAAAACAAAGCCCATTAAGAGGGTGGTGAACTAAATTTAGCATGGATGTATCTGAGTCGTTCCTATACTGATTTGGACTTAGTCTGACTAAAGTCAGTCAGATTGACTAATTGGACTGTTTATCCAGGACCTGACAGTTAAAGTAAACTTACAACTTACTATACTGTTTGAAGTGTGTCTTTGCAAAATGAAATGCAGATCCATGCTCATGCAAATGCTTTGTTTATGTTTATACTGTGTGAACACTGGAGCAGAATAGACTGACAGGTATGGTGAGTGGGGCTGGGATCTGTACATGGGGAGGAGATTGTTTTCAATCATTGTGTCTACACTGAAAAAGTGTGCCTGCATATACACACTGATGCATTCAAATAAATCTGAAATTCAAACGTAATATTCTAAAATCTTGGCATTTTCTGGGCTCCCCATCTGTAGATAGAGGTCTTTGGGAATACAGCTTATATCTCCTCACCATATACACAGAGGAGGAGCAGAACAGACTGCTCCTAGTGATTAGTCTCCTCCTGTTGTTGGATGTACAGCTGTAGGCGCAGGAAGGTGTAACGCACATTAACACTGTGTGTTTAGAAATAACACATTTCACTTCCCGTTCCTCCTGGTAACTCCATTATTGGCCGCTGGCAGCATTCAGTAAACAATGTAAATGTAATCACATACATGAGGGGCATCTCATTAAGGGAAAATGTGTCCTGTTGGAATTACATTAAGTGAATCCAACATGCTGAAATGTAGAACACGTGACTGCATGAGCTAACCGTTGCTCGGCAGAACGCCGAGTGGAATACATCAGCATATTTAAAACCAGCATTAATCCCAGTTTAACAGCATTTAATAAGATTTTAAAATGAAGCCTTTAGACAAAGAATATGAGAAAGTGAATGTGAAGGTGGATTTTTAACCTCATCTCTACAGTTTACTTTTTGACTGTCAAAGTGTGTATCACTCCACCGCAGTCCTACACAGAATGAGGTTTGAAATCACCACCACCCATCTGAAAACTTAAACCATACTGTTTGTCTTCTGAGAGATTCAAATATAGCATACCATACACCTGCCACACTAACATGACTGCCACCTGCATGACAGGACTCATCACATGTTTCATTTGAAGTCAAAGCTAATAATCTTCCGATGTGGTTAGGGAGACACGTAGGCACAGACGATCATGTGGGAAATATAGACAGCAGCTGAATGATTTGCTGCATATGAATCTGAAAAACGTGCGAACATGTGACTGACCCAGTAATGTTTCCCTCTCCCTCTCTCTCTGCACAGTGGGATGCCATTAATGAGATGGACGAGTACTTCAGTCCTATCCACACGTACCAGGTGTGTAATGTTCTCAGTGTGCGGTTGCCTTGAATGTTTTATTAGAAGTAATTATTATAAGAATATATTACACTTGTCACAGGGAAACTGGTTATTTTCTCAATGTGAATGAAGTTTGATTTTAAAACACAAACTGTGGATAATTAATGACCACTTATTTTGTTTCATTAAATAATAAAAAGTAAAGATTATATAACAATTCCTGCTGGTGTACAAAAGTTGAGACAACTTTATTCAGTGATTTTTCAAGGTTGTACTTCAGTACGTCGTTTTGCTGCTTTACATGTGATAGTCTTCAGCTCACATGAACCTGTATGCAACAGTAAAAGGGAGTGTATTTGTTGAGAAATCCCATCTCAGTTCCTGGGTTTCAGCACTGGTGTGCGGACACGCATTTCTGCTACTCGGTATGTCACATATGGTAGCCAGGACCGCAGCCAGGTTTTTAGTCCCACGACCGACCTCCAGGAAATTGTGACCAGACACCAAAAATAAAGTTTGCTGTTAAATTATATTGTCTATAATAGACTAGTCAAGAGACATAAAATAAATCAGCAACACTTTTGATAATATGTTTACATTGTTTTAAGCAAGCATACTTAAAAATCAGTGGTTCCAGCTTCTCAAATGTTCATATTTGCTGGTTTGCTTACAAAACTTTATACCTTTCACATTGAGACTGTTGGTCGTACAAAATGACATCTCTCCAAAACTCTGAGGAGAAAATAAGCCACACACTGCTTCTTTAAACACTATAATGTTGTTGTTTATTGATGATGGACGTTGCTGCTTACTCTGAATCAGGTCTGTAACGTGATGAGCCCCAGCCAGAACAACTGGCTGAGGACGGGCTGGATCCCTCGAGAAGGAGCAAGGAGGATCTACATCGAGGTCAAGTTTACCCTAAGAGACTGCAACAGCATGCCCGGAGTACTGGGCACCTGCAAGGTAACACTCTGACAGAGAAGGGGGGTGTCTATTTAAACTCTTACACAGTTCAAAGACTCACAGTGAATATAAACATAATTAGGAAACTACAATTTTTCCTTTTGGGTTTGACGTACTGCTCACATTACCTAACGTGTGAAAAGAGCAATGGTACCAAATAATCTGTGTGTGTGTCTGGTAGATAACTCTGGGGTGTACATGCTAACACTTAAGCAAGGCTCTGCAGTACATATATTAGGTATAATTAATTATCACCATCCAAAACCTGAGAAAATGATAAACTGAAGCAGCTCTAAGGCTGGCATGTGACTTCATTTGAATGCCCAAATATAGACCTGACAGACCTTCTGACCAAAACAAGTTTTAAAAGTTGAAAAACCTTTGGGTGAAGTTACATATTTATGTGCTGCCGTGATGACTGCATAACTTTTCACCAATCTAAATGCCATGAAACATAAAAAAAAACTGTTGGATCTCAGTGAGGTTTATGAAATGAGACCTTGTTACTTGCCTCTTGGAGACTCAGATGAATTTACACCTTTTCAACTTCTGACAAGAATGTGTCTCAAACCACCTCCCGTGGTGATTTTAGTCCGTCTGTAATGCTTCTTGGCTTTTTCATATTGGGTGTGCTAAGAGTTAATTGCGTAATAATGTAGTAACACAATGAACACACATACAGTACATATACTACCTGTGTTTGTTCTACAGGAAACCTTCAACCTGTACTACTACGAGTCTGACAGAGCGGTGGGCTCGGCCATACGAGAGAACCAGTTCATTAAGATTGACACCATCGCTGCTGACGAGAGCTTCACGGGGGTGGACCTGGGAGTCCGCAGACTTAAACTCAACACTGAGGTATGAGCAACGACACCAAACAACAGCACAAATGCTGATTGATACAACAGGTAAATGTCAGCCCAGGCAACATCTCACTTTGGATTGTAAGTTACAGTAATTCCAATTCTTAGCACGTCCACCTCCACAGGAGTTCAAAACAAGTTGGAAACAGCCTCAGCCCTGGAGAGGTTTGTTGTGGAGAGTTTCTGTTCTGCGCTCAGTTCTGCAGATCTGTGAAAGAAAACAAACAGCGGGGCTCAGCTCAGTATCATGGGAAATACTTTGATATTGATAACAGCTTCAAATTTGATACAGGATAGTGGAGCTACTCTTTTATTGATACCTTACATTGTTACAAAGATGAGGATATGAAAGACACAGTATAATTCATTGTACAATGTCTTTAAATGTGCTACACTGTAATCCTGAGTTAGCTATAGGACACACAGATTTTGTTGGTAGAGTGGCTTTATCATTAACCCTTTACGTGAATCTTTTCCTCTTTTGTTCCTACTGTCGTGCCAAAGGGTAAACATTCTGACAATGCTACAAATACACAGCTTCACAGTGCTTCATTAGTTCAACTGTAGAACATTTAGTTTGAGTATAATATAACAAGTCTATATGCTATATGCTGCCACTAAATCGACAAGACAACTACAGTACCACCCAGAACTTATTGTTATAGATGTAGTTTTGTAGAATTGTGTTAAGGCTTGTTTTTAAAGGATGATGGTGGCATTTTTTAAAACATTTTTCATCGTCAACAGATGGGAAAGACCAAAAACAGCGTGTTAGACGGTCTCTCAATACTTTCTGACTTCATTACATGCTCCGTGGCTCTGAACCCCAAGCCCACTGGTTCCTATTGAAGACAGTTTTTAGAAAACTTTACTCAAACAGGAGGAAATAGTGCATTTTGTGCCCAATTCTAGCTGCAGATTAATACATGTTTGGTGGTCTGTCAGGACGGTAATTCTACAGTCTGTGTTCATGGTAATGAAGGAATATGTCACAGCAGCTCCAGACTGTTCGGGTGCAGTTTCTCTGGCTCAAACATGTTACTATGTTAATTTATTGTATATCACAAGTTAAAAAATGGCTTTAGATGGACTTTTAAAAAGAACAGTTTGAGTTTAATTGCTACATGAACCCTTTGTTTTTCTGTTTTGCATCGCACTCAATCAATACAGAAAATCCCAGCCCAACCTGAAACCACACAGAATGTTTCAGCTTCATGTCCACACACATACACCCATGCCCCTACCACAGAACTGTTTAGCAAGCCTTACTTCTTGTGGTTTTTTGGCTTTTCTGATGGAAACCTACATGTTAGGATGGTAGGGATGTTATTTTGTATTTTATTTAACTTCAAATTATTATCATGTAGCATGTTTACCTACCTACTATATACATTTGAAAATAACATGATTTTAGTGAACATTTCATATATCTTTAGGCAGATGTTAACCTTATTTGACCTTTATTTGATCTTATCTTTTCCTCTGGTCCCTGATCCTCACAGTGACAGTCCTCACAGTTAAAATTGGAGAGAATTATCCAATTCTGATAAAAACATTTAATTCAATTTCTGTAAGATTAGATATTCACCTGTGCTGCACCTCTACTATGTTACAGACAGCTGTAGTTAATAGACATTCATATTCTTTCATTTTTCAGTTTATCAATCAATATCACCACCACTGTGTGACAATTATGTTTGATTTTCCCAAGCAAAATAAAGAGCTGAAACCATACAGTGTGTGCCCAACTGACAAGTGCTGGAAAAGAAAATGACTTCAATGACAACTGTTGATTGTGATTAGAGAAAATATGTTTAATTCCAGGCATTTACATGAAATAGCAACAAAACATTCCCACAATAGCCCAGAAAGATCCACAAAAGTCATAATTAGCTGTCTAATTAGCACACTGTGTTCAGGGCTTGGTGAGTCAGTTTGACTGTGAAAAATCAATTCAATCCATCAGAACAGTTCTTATACAAAGCTAGTAATTGAGCAGCAGTAATGTTGTTTCAGAATTCAGAGACTGTTCCTTTAAAACACAAGAAAACATATTAGATCAGTGAGCATACTCTCCTCTTTCACCTTTAGGAGAAATACAAAATCCATCATGTGTAGTTTGAGAAAAAGTATTCTATCAAGGAAAAGCTCACCAAAGATCAACCTGTTTCTTTCCTTTCTGCCACTTGTGGAATCTCATGAGAAAGGGCTGACAACAGGATGTCAACCAGCATAGACGTTAAGATAGCTCCGTTTAGTGTGACTTTAGTGTGTTTTTGGATGGTAGCAAAATGAATGAGAGTTTTGAATCAGTTCCTGGGTGTTAACACCGCCACCGCGGCACCCACTGTTTGAGCTTTTAGTAGGAAAATGTGGAAGAAGTTCCCAAACTACTAAAGTACATTTTTAAAAGTCACCACAGGCATTGATCATAATAAAGTCAGTAAAGTGTCATTTAACGTGCACGACCCCTCAAACTGAAGCATAGTCTTGTTGTCATGAATTGTGAGCCGATCCACCATAGAACATTTCAATCATTTTAGAGGTTAGAAAAGGTAAATCTATGCAGTATTTCTCAACAAAAAGCCTCAGTTACATGCCCTAAAAACTTTTCTCAATCATCTTCTTCCTATGAGTGATGGGGTCCTACATACATACACTATTTTCTGTCAAAGTTAGAACAGTTTTGGTTATTTCACATGAGAGATTTTTATATTTCTTTTTTCTCTTCTTTCCTGACTGCTTTGACCACACCACAAGCAAGCAGATGAGCTGAATGTTTGAGTGTTAAACTCCTAATAAATAAAGCCTGTGACTATTTCATGGTATAGAGAAATACTTACTGTTGCATATGTGGAAAAGTTGTATGGAATCCTTTTATGGCTCCAGAGGGAGCTGTGTGAAATCTAATAAATTGCCTCATGTGATGTCACTTGAGTCAGCCAGCTCCTCATCTCTGCTTGAGGCTAAAGAGTGGAGTACTTGTTTAAGATTTGAAGGGAAGTTTTTTGTGTGTAGCAGAACTATGTTTTGTTGTCTTTCCTGTCCTGTTCATTCTGTCATGACCACTTGATGTGGTGATGTAAGATGTATCTTGTGACACCTTCAAGGGTTCCCATCTCCCAGGTAGAACCACTGCGTTTGAGCCCCATGTTCTTTGCACTGCATTGTTTAAACGGTGTAAAGACAGGCACAGCTGTGCCACTCCTCCCACCTCGCTGCAAATGGAGTCTGTTGGAGAAAAGACATTACCAAAAATGCACAAAAAACCACCTGATGGAATCTGCAGTGTGACTGTGTTTGTACTACTGACTTTGTGGCGGCACAGACCCTTTAGTGCTTTCATTCATTGTTGTTGTTAAAAAGACAAACACACATTCATATTAATGATATATTCTATTTTATATTTGTTGTCATTGTCAAAAGCAGGTTGTTAACACTCTCATGATGACCTGAAGTGTGTGAGATGGAAGTGTCAACCCTTCCTCCTCTTCCCCCAGGTTCGAGGTGTGGGCCCTCTGAACAGGCGAGGCTTCTACCTGGCCTTCCAGGACATCGGCGCCTGCATCGCCCTCACCTCTGTGCGTGTGTACTACAAACGCTGCGTGGGCGTGAGCCGTAACCTGGCGGTGTTCACTGATGTGGTGACGGGCGCCGACTCGTCCTCTCTGGTGGAGGTCAGGGGTCAGTGCGTGGATCACGCAGAGGAGAGGGACACGCCCAAGATGTACTGCAGCGCTGAGGGGGAGTGGCTGGTGCCCATTGGGAGGTGTGTGTGCTCCGCCGGATTCGAAGAACACAGAGACTCCTGCGTGGGTAAGTTGGCTTAGGGTGCTTTCATATCTAACCTGTTTGGTGCCGTTCAAACGAACTCTGGTGTGTTTGCGTTTGGTGCGGTTCGTTAGGTGGGTGAGAACAACTGGTAACTGGTAACTACCTAACTGGTGCAGACCAAAGAACCACACCAAGACAAGCAAAGTTTGGTGCCAGTCACAGGATTGTGTGGTGTGACAAGCTTTAATTCAAAAGCTAAAACACAATTAAGTCATGTGATGATTGTGGGAACTGTCAAGGAAGTGATTTCCTAAGTGATATATAAACTGTATAAAAATATGTCTGTAATGTAGCAAGATCATTTAGTAACCGTGGTATATGGTCAGTGAGAGGATTTCCCCTGAGTTAAAAGAGTGTCATGCTTGTGACCTACTCCATGTATTTTGGCAGGTCCTCATTAAAAGTGAGTGAAACGTAGAGGCCAGACAGTAACTATCACCCTCCCCACGCTCCTCACCATAATATTTCGGCACAAGGCCCCTCCTTTTCATCCTGTTTCTAGCAGTTATTATTTATGACAGTTAAGGTCCAGTTGCAGGCTATAGCTGGGGGGGGGGGCAATATGAAGACAAACTTAAATTTAGCTGAGTTGAATTCTCCTGTGTTCCTGTACCAAAATAAAAACAGACATTCATTAAACAGCTCCTCGCTAATCTATTCTGCAAAAAAAGAGAAAGAAACTGAGGGAAGACACTGAGATGGTGGATGGAGAGATGAGGACAAACTGCAAACTCTCCAGAGAGAGCTGGAGGTCAGTGAACTTAATCAGAGTGAAGTGAACTTCAGCTGAGTTGTGGCGCTTCACTAAAACCTGATTTACCCATTACGAACAGTTTAGTCGGTCCTGATTCCAGCTGTAAATATCAAACATGTCTGAAATGTTTTTAATGAGAACAATAGCCAGCGATTAGAATCATTAAACACCACACACTGCAACTGCAAGGTATGAATGCCAGCAAAGCTACATCTATTGCTGAAGATGCTGGAACATCCTGGTTCCTTATATCAAGTCTACCACCCTCTTTTCTACTTTGGAAAATCATTTTCTCAACAACACCATCAGAGTTTATTTAACTATCTGAAAGTTTCCTCTGAGCTCAGAGCATCAGCAGAAATGTCTCTAAAATGTAAAAAGCCTTCGGAGCGACACGTGAATGTGGAAAGGTTCTAACCTTTCTAGTGAATCAAAAAGTCTGTTTGAAGCTCTGTCTGTGGATCATGTAAAAAAAATAAATGAAGTGAAAGAAGTTCAAGGTCTGGTCAAAAGCTTTTTCTGAGGTCTAATGCTTTTCTCAAGTAGGTAAATAGTGAGAGAGCAGCCATGTCATTCAACCCCTGACGATGAATAACAAGTGAGATTCTTGATCCTCTCTTGTTTTTCTTTTTTAAACCACCTTCTGTTTGTTTTTGTCTTTTTGATTTTTTCGTGGGGTTTTGATAGGCTGACCTCATGCGGAGACCTGTGCATATTTCAGGTTGCCATGGGTTACAGTAATTAAAACCTATTAATCACAGAGCGATGGATAATTAAACGCTAAAAGCAGTTTGTCAGCCAAACGAGACACGCAGCACCGGTTCACTTGCATCCCCCCTCCGCCCCCTTGTCCTCTTTTTCCCCCTCTTCCTCCTCCCAACACCCAGACACACACACTCAGACACACACACACACACACACACACACACACACACACAAATAGATCTCTGTTGTATCTTACCAATCCGAGGCCAGCGGCAAACACCCTCTTGGTTCGGCACAGTGAGAGCTCCTTGTCAAAATGTGTTTAAAAGCGTAGGAAGTAGAGTGTATGTGCATGTGTGTGTGTGTGCATGTGTGTGTGTATGACTGTGTGTGTCCGGTTCAGAGGGCCACAAACAGACTTTCTATAATTAGTTGCAGGCAATTAGCAGCAGCACAGAAATGCAAAACAGAGCCCATAAAGAAAGCAGAGAAAAGGTTGGAGGGAAAAATCACCTCAAGTCATGTTTTGTTTATGGAACAGATTTTCTCCACATTTTAAGGCTGATTTTAACGCAACACTCTGATGTAAGATATCTCAGGTTATAGAGATAGTATCTTTTAAGGGACAAAAACATAAAAGCATCTAAAAATAGAATTAATTTGTTTTATGATGGTCCTCACTTGCAGGTGATGTTTTTACCCTGTATGTTATTCAGCTTCACATCACAGCAGCCGGAGCACAAAGTGGAAGAAAAAACAAAACAAAAAGAGCTCTTCAATATATCCTCCACTGACGTCTTGTCTCTTATGGCACCAAACTGGGTCGTCGTGCTAATTCACCCTCGCCAAAGCCAGCCACAGTCACACACACACACACACACACACACACACACGAGACCAGACAAGACACAGAGAGGGGGGGTGGGGGCACGAGATGGTGAAAGGAAGACGGCTTAAGTGGTGGAGGCTTGTATGTGTGTGTGCAGAGAGAGAGAGAAAATCAGACATGAATGTGCATGAATATGTGCGTGTATATGAGCGTGCTTAAGTGGTTCTCCCCTGACAAAGGTGCAGAGCTTTGGCTGAGAGCACGGCATGGTGTGTGTGTGCGTGTGAGCACAGGGTTGCGTGACATGCCGTTAAAAGTGTCACAGGGAAGAAAGCAATGAAAGACGAAGGGAAAAAGAGAGGAGGATAGAGGGAGAAAGACTGGGGGAGTGGTTGGCTGGACCCCATGTCCACTTGAGTTTACATCAAAACACTGAGTCTGTGCGTGTGTGTGTGTGTGTGTGTGTGTAGTTGTGCATACATGTGTGCAGGCGTGTGCTGTATCTGTACGTGTGTGCGTGTGTCTCTGTGTGTATGTGTGCCTCCCGGTGCCAGTGAAGAATGGATTAAAGTGCCCCATACAGTGAGAGCGATCGAGGACACACTGATATGAGACACACACACTTAGGATGGTCACATCTACTCAGCTCAGCCGGCCCATCCAAGCCTGACACACACACACACACACACACACACACACACACACACAGACAGAAGAGAGAGGGGTTGGTGCGTACTCACACATGTGAGTTAGCTCACTCCTTTGCTCAGTCAATGGAACACAGCCTGTCCTCCTACTCTGTGAACTGCACTGTGCCTCTGGTGCTTTCATGTGATTTATGGTTGAGTTTGTAGGAAATAACATAATCCAGACACTACAATAGAGATTCACATACTATTGCATTTAAAACAATTAAATTAACCCATAGTTTCCCCTTATATTTCCCCCTGAAGTAAGGTGGTTAAAATCATTATTCCACACTCTTTATTGAAGCTGTAGGTCAGTAAAATTACACTAGTAAAATATTCAAACCCAATGATTTTTATGCTGTACCATTCCATCAAATATAAATATTACTAATGTTTTGTTTAGTAGAATTTAAAGTCCCAGAAAACTTGAAAACTGGAAAAACGTTAAATATTTCTCAGCTACATAAAATACGTAAAACTATTCAATAAGCAACAATCAAAATTAACATTCATAAATAAATGCCTTTAGTTTTTCTTTTTTAAATGTTTTACATTCAGGACTATGTGGCTGTGCTTTGATCAGATTTGATTGACAGTGGCCAGGCAACATAAGCACATTTTTATTTAAATTTTTATTAAACCTAACTGGTGCATGGAAATACAGGACATCCCGTTTTTCCAACCGAGCCTCGCCCACTTAAACCCAGTGAAAAAAGCTTGAACTAAACTCCACACACAGGAAAAATTGTCAGAATTACAATTGTTGTAATTCTGACAGAAAATGCTGTCATTCAGAATGAGAAGCTTACTGAGCAAATGGGTTTTCAAGGCCTTTAAAATGAACTTAAAATGGGTTTAAACAATGTTTGGCTGCATGACATTAGTTCGTATTGACTGATGAGGTTTGAGGGGTTAAACGTGTTTGTTTAAACCAGAATCATTAAAAAAATGAACCACATATTCTCATGTTAAAATTGGAGAAATTAAGAAGAATTTTATCAGTGAATACAGACAGATGAGGAAACAGTTAAAAAAAATTAAATTATATGATTGAACTAATATTAATAATTGTATTCATTTTCTTATTTTAAATGTAAAATTTAAACACATCACTGTGGATGTACCCACAGTGTTTACCTTTACTGTAAAGCTTTAAATTTATTACAAATGTTTTCATTCTGGTCAATATCCACACCAGTATGGCCTCCATTTGTTGAGAAAATTGTACATTTTTACAGACTTTAGAAAACCTAAAATGTATCAGGCAAAATGAATTAAACTATTGATCATGCATAACAATGTGGAGTTAATATGGCAATTGCTGCATTGGGGTTTTTTTAGGGAATGAAGGTCATTTTGTGAGGCTGATTTTAATTGAACTGGTTTGATTTTTGGATGGCACTGTGTTAGGGCTGGGCAAGTAAAAATATTTTTCCAATATGGATCATGGAATGGCAAAGGAAGGCAAAATCATATAAAACAAAAACTGTAAGAACTGATTTTGAAATTTTAATTAGAATTGTTCAGAGCCTCTTTGACTCTCCTGTAAGCAAACTCCCTGTCAGTCAGAGAGAGAGAGGAGGAGGAGGAGGAGGGAGGCTTAAAGAGTGAAAGAAATGGGTGGGCAACGAAAGAAAAGCAGCAGGAATAAAGGTAGAGGTGAAAGTGAAAGGAAAGAATCAAAAATACAAAGACAGAGATTATGAAACAAAGTCAAATGAGAGGAGTGAGGCGTCAGAAGAGAAAAGGTGTGTGACTCTTCGCTACCTACAGTAATGTGATCGTTATCTGTCAATGTGGCACCGTGGAGAAATATCAGAGGAAGACAGCAGCAGGCGACAAGGAGGATTTAATATTCCTCTATTACATATTTATTTCATCACACACACACACACACACACACACACACACACACACACACACACAGGTCATTGAAACTCCAGAGACAGAGCTGTGTGTGGCCGTCTCTGACAGGGTGAAGCCCCCTCATTGGCCCTGGGTCCTTAAGGTCTATACAGGTGAAAACAGCTGACATTCAACTGTGGAAATGGACTTCCAATATTGTTATTTTTATTAAATATTGGATAAAGTTGTCCACCCTTGAAAATATTCATTTTCTTCTTGAAAACAGCTAAAATGTTCTGGAAATTTTGTAATGATTTTGAATTTTTACTGTACTTATTTTTATGATATGAATACTGAAATAGCTAATATATCCAGAACATCTCAACTACTGCTGAAAGGTTGATTAATCAATTAGTAAAGTAACAGAAAATGAAGTGACAGCTATTTCAATAAACAATTAATTGTAGTAATTTTAATTGTATTTATAAGTAGTCATGGGATTTCAGTTATGGAGTTTTCTGTACTGAGCGTCACATAGCCGCTGCGTCTTTCGGCCGAGTCCCACTATGATTTTCTCCAGACTGAAGTTCCTAATGAAGATTCAGTTAAGTGATTTGGGGAACAGATGATTTTGTGAGAACTTCATTATGCCTCGGCTCACGACCGCTTGAGTGGAACACGATATTCATAATTGCTGTCAGAATCAACTTGTGGCGGCCTGCTATCGAGAACGTATAAGGAGCTCAAATTGAAACGGTCTCCAGAGAGGGAGACGTGGGGGAATACGAAGTGATCAAATTAGTTCCATCCTCCTGGCGGTTTGTAAACAACTGCTGATCAACAACATTGTTAGTGTTTGGAGGCAAATGACACCGAGGCTCCAGAAACACACCCACACTCATAGCCTCGGGGCAGGAAGCTGTCCAGTGTGAGCGCGCGCGCACACACACACACACACACACACACACACACACACACACACGACACAAACTCACATACACTCAAATTTGAATCCTCTACCATTTCACTGGAGATTTGTATCACCGTCATTTGAACTCTGAATAAGGTGATCATTTTTTTCTCTTAAAGGAAAATTGTGTTTTATTCAAACCTTTTCTTTTTGTAGTTTTGGCCACATTTGTGTTGGTTAGGATTATACTGGACTCAGCAAAGTAATTGCTGAGATCTGGGAATGCCCAGAAGGACAAAGGGCTGTTACCATCTCTGCAACCAAACCAAGACTGCCTTACCATGGGCCAAGGCAGCTCTTTATAACCCCGTAGCCCCTCCCCCTGGGCCTAATAATTACAAACGCCAAAACAAACACATTTTCCCACCAAAGAAACATTTCCTGCTTGTCTACACAAATATATTTAACAAACATATTATCCCGCATTTCGGAAACATGTTCCTTCAAAAGAACAAATTATTTCCCAAAACGAAACAACATTACACACAAAAGTGATTGTGCAATCGCGTCACAACATAGTATTTAACGGAGGGAAATGCTCCGCCCCTGTTTTCCCGACCACTCTCATCGATGCAAAACGGAAACGCTGAGTGACACAAAAACGATGAGTGACTCTTACGCTGAGGTGCCCCGTTTGTGTATCTGCCGAGCTGTAAATAGCACTACCAAGTGTGCACCCTTGGTCGTGCTACTGACACAGAGAAGTTTTATTGATTACCTAACAGGGATGTACGGGATTGTGTGGCGCGTATGTGTGTGTGTGTGTGTGTGTGTGTGTATGTATGTGTTGCCCGCAGACAGTGACGGAGCCGCTCCGTCACAGTCAGGCTGAATGGATGAAGTGAAAAGAAATTCAGTTTGATCATCAGACTAACTAACTAGCTAATATGAGTCAAAACCAAAATCTCACAACTGTAGGAGTAGGAGATAAAAAGTCTAATGTGTAATAATGTCCAAACATTAAACCTACTTGAGCCTAACCTTTATTTTCATCGGGCCCCCCCGCCACCAATGGAAGTTCAGTCCTGTCAGACTTTGGTGAAAGGATGTCGGCGTGTTGCCAGATGTCAGCTATTATTTTACTCAATACAATGTTATCATGAGCGATAGAAATGATGGCCAGAACTACGACAATAAAACCCAAGTTGTTATAAACTGGAATTATCCTTTAATACATCAGACAAATACAGCACAGTGAGTGGCAGGGCATGACCAGCCGCTAATTGAAACGTCTCAACAAGCTAAATTAGGATATTCAGCTTTACAATAACACTGGAGTGTTTCCTCACAAGGTAATAAATTCCCATCATGTTACTATACACACACACAAACACACACAATGCAGTTATAACCGTACTGATGTGGCCAAACAAAAACTTTACAAGAGCACAAAACAACAGCTATCACAGCTGCTGCGGCTGCATGATGTGCATTGGGAAACGAGGCATTGGGAATGTGTGTATTAATGCGCAAATGTGTGTGTGTGTGTCCAAATGTGTGGGTCTCATTAAGCGTGTAAGCAGTGTACATCTGTTTGTTAGAGTGTGTGAGTGTCAGTGCTGAGGGATTTTTTGTTGCCGTGCCAAGACTAATTAGTCTTTCTGTATGTCTGGTTGGTCCTTGTTGGTGGATGACCGAGGATTTTGATTGGTCAGTGTGGAGAGGAGAGGAGAAAAGAGAAGAGAAAACAGTGGATGAGAAGTGATGGTATTATTAAACATTTTAATGCTGTTAAGCCATCATGACTGAGTGTGTATGTGTACTTGTGTGTGTGTGAGAGAGAGAGAGAGAGAGAGAGAGAGAGAGAGAGAGAGAGAGAGAGAGAGAGAGAGAGAGAGCGAGCGGGCGATAACAGAATGAATCATATCTCAGCCAGACACAGCACTGTTGTGTCACTCAAACTTCCCTCCAATCTTTGTTGTGATTGGCCAAAGCCCTATCTCCATAGCAGCTGCAAAGGGCTACACATCAGTACACAAAGCAACTTTGCTGACACACACACACTCACATGCACACACTTGCATACCCACGTTGCCAGCTACACAAAGACACACTCTCACAAACAAATCCTCTTATGTGCAGTCCATATGAATGCTTAATTCAGGAATGAAAACACACACACACACACACACAAAAGGCTGAAAGCTGCTGGGTAAATTATTGATTGAGTGTGTGCCACCCTTGTGGCGTGTGTGGCCTGCAGTAGTCACCCATGTCCCAGTCCAGTGTCTAAGAGCTATTAGTGCTGACAGTAAAGAGACAGGCAACATGATAGCAGATCACTGAGAAGCTGGCAGCCTCCGTCTGAAGGGACTGCGGGACTTCTTCAAATGATTTTCTGCCCTGACTTCTTGTTGAGTTAAACTGATGTGCACACAGGGCGCTGTCATTTACTTCTCCCTCTTCCAGGCCTCCACTGAAGGGAGCCCAGTTTGTATGGATGTGGATGGTTGAATGTATGTGTGTGTCATGAATTGTAATGATGTTGGCATTTAAAACAGGGGGACCAGTTGCAACATTGTTGGTAGGAGACTAAATTTGTCAGTTGAGTCCTTGGATAAACAAAACTGAGAGTATAGAAATATTGCAAGTTTATGCTATGTAATTTGTCAGTATACACTAATGCAGTCTGGTAAAATGAACATTTAATTGGCTCTCATTTACAAGTCAAACACATTTTCTTGGAAATGCTACACTTTGTCTGTTTTTGGTCATTTAAAATAGACTAAATTAAAGTTGACAAAAGTGAGCTGTGGAAACGTAGTGGCCCCCTTGTTCCTCCTACTGTCTGTGTATTCTGTATGTGATCAGTTGCGATATTCTTTATTTTTCTGATTTTAAAGAAATCCCATATAAAGGAATGATGTGTTAGTCCATCTCTCCATGCTCTCTGCTACCCTTTCTGCGTTCCTCAACCCCAAGCCCACTCATTTCCTGCTGAGGACTTAAATCTTTAAAAGTGGGTTTCAAATACAGTATATAGTTTCATTTTTTAAAAGCCTCAGTAACTCCCTAAAAGTGCTGGCCTAGTGCTGGACTATTTTCAGTGGCGGATGAATCCACATTGTTAAGCGGGCTGGCAAGACGGGTGGGCCCAAATGCAGGACGTCGGAAACAGGCAGACTTTTTAAATAGTTTTAATGACGATAATGATTTCTTTTCTGAATAGCAAAACAATAGCGTGACATGAAGGCTTGACCGAAGGCTACGATCTGGCAACGAGACAGGGGAAAGGCAGACAATATATACACAAGAGGAAATGGGAAACAGGTGGAGACAATCAGGGCGAGGCAGACAATCAAACAGGTGGGAAGTTAAGGGACCTGAAACGAGAGGAGAGGTTAGACATTCCAAAATAAAACAGACACACCAGAACAGGAAACAGAAACATGACAGACATGGAACTTAACATAACTGACGAGACATGACA
>LKNJ01002566.1:23767-89038 GCA_002120245.1 Maccullochella peelii
GTATACCACTGCATGCTCGCTGCACTTCTTTTTCTATCTGCCAAGTTACCAATCCTACCACACGGTCAGGTGGTAGGATGGGTTCAGGCTCCTTGGCAGTGGGTTCCGGTTCATACAGGCGGGACAGAACATCCGGTTTGGTGTTCTGTGACCCCGGTCTGTAGGAGAGGGTGAACCGGAACCAATTAAAGAAAAGTGACCACCTTGCCTGACGAGAGTTCAGCCGTCTTGCTGATTTGAGGTACTCGAGGTTCTTATGGTCCGTCCAAACGAGGAATGGCTGCTCAGCTGCCTCCAGCCAGTGACGCCACTCCTCCAAAGCCACCTTGATGGCCAGCAACTCCCGATTCCCGACGTCGTAGTTGCGCTCGGCCGAAGACAGTCTCCGAGAGAGGAAGGCACACGGGTGGATGCGGTTGTCCGTGGAGGAACGCTGCGACAAGATGGCCTCGATGCCCTCGTTCGAGGCGTCCACTTCCACTATGAATTGCAGTTGAGGGTCCGGCGTGGTCAAGACAGGGGCCGTGGTGAAGTGCCTCTTCAACCGCCAAAAGGCTTCCTCAGCCTGTGGTCCCCACTGAAACTGAACTTTCGGAGAGGTTAGTGCATGTAGCGGGGCCGCCACGGCGCTAAAGTTCCTTATGAACTTTCTATAAAAGTTAGCAAAACCCAGGAACTGTTGGACCTTTTTACGTGATGTGGGAGGCGGCCAGTTGGTGACTGCACTAACCTTTTTCGGGTCCATCTTGACTTGATTGTCGGCCACGATGAAACCCAGGAAGGAGACTGAGGGGGCATGAAACTCACATTTCTCCGCCTTCACGTACAGATGGTTCTCCAGCAGGCGAACCAGGACCTGACGGACATGACACTGGTGGGTTACAGGATCGGGAGAGAAGATGAGTATATCATCAAGGTATACAAAGACAAAGTTATTGAGGTATTCCCGGAGGATTTCATTGACAAAGGACTGGAAAACCGCCGGAGCGTTAGTAAGTCCAAATGGCATGAGTAAATTATTCGTAGTGTCCTGTGGGTGTGTTGAATCCTGTTTTCCATTCATCCCCCTCCCTAATCCTCACCAGGTGGTATGCGTTCCGCAGGTCCAGCTTGGTAAAGATTCGAGCCTGCTGGAGTAGCTCGAAGGCGGAGGACATGAGTGGAAGTGGATACCTGTTCTTGATCGTAATGTCATTGAGCGCGCTGTAGTCGATGCACGGCCGGAGCGATCCATCCTTTTTCCCTACGAAGAAGAACCCGGCTCCGGCCGGTGATGACGAAGGGCGGATAATGCCGGACTTCAGCGACGCCTCAATGTATTCCTCCATGGCCCTCCTCGCTAAGCCGGAAATGGCGTAGAGCCGGGCCTTAGGGATGGACGCCCCAGGCAGGAGGTCTATGGGACAGTCCCAGTGGCGATGAGGTGGCAGAGAGGTAGCTTTGGTCTTGTTGAAAACTTCTCGTAGATCATGGTAGCACAGTGGGACCCTGGATATATCCGGATAGTCGCCGTGGTCTGACTCTGGTGTCGTTGCTCTCTCGGGCTCCGGAGGCCTGGAAACAAAGGTAGGCATGGCAAGACAAGTAACGTGACAGGCAGGACCCCAATCCTTAATCTTTCCTGATTCCCAGTCAATATAGGGGATATGCCTCTTTAACCAAGGGTAACCTAAAATCAGGGGATGTTGGACACAGTTGAAAATGTGGAACTGTATGACTTCTCTGTGACATGAATCTATGGTCAGGGTGACAGGTTCAGTCTGTTGAGTAACCCTGCTAAGCAGCTTACCGTCCAGCGACTTGGCACTAACCGGGTGACTGAGAGCTAGCATCCTTAGCCCAAGTCTTTTGGCTAGGTTCCTGTCCATAAGGCTCTCATCAGCCCCTGAGTCGATCAGAGCCAGCAACGGAACGATTTCCCCGTCGTAAGACCGTTAACGAAGGCGTCCTTAATGGCTGGCGGGTTCCAGCCGCTGTCGGCTGCGAGGGTGCGGAACTCTATGGCGTAGTCTATTACTCGTCTGGAAGCTTGCCTCAACCCCAGCAGTGCTCGGGAGGCATCCCGGGCCGGGGAAGAGTGATCAAACATCCGAGAGAGTCTGAATGAACAGTCTGGTACTTTTGCAGGTAGCGGCACCACGTGACCATTCAGCCGTGGCCCACGCCGCCGCCCGTCCAGTCAAGTGGGAAATCATGAACGCTACCTGCGCCTGGTCGGAATGAAAGGCAGCAGGATCATTCTTGAAATGTAAATCGCATTGGACTATGAAGGTTCAGCACTCACCAGACGTTCCTGAATATTTATCCGGAGGGGCTAGGCGGATGGGGCGGTGAGCGGCAGCTGGCGGTTGCGTTGGCGCTGGTGGATCCGTTCCTGGCGGAGCGATATCCTCCAGGTGGGCCATGAGGAGCTGTAGCTGCGTTGATAGGTGGCTCACTTGGGTGGCAACGGAGGTCTGGATTTCCGCCTGTTGCTCAGTGAGTCTTTCCACTCCGCGGCTCATGGAGCACAGCTGAGCCTCATGCTGCTGGATCAAGGTTCCTTGAATGGAAAGAGCCGATCTGACCGAGTTTGCGTCTGCTGCGTCCATGTCTGGCCAGATCGTACTGTTACGTAGTGCTGACAGGACTGGTGGACCCAAATGCAAGACGTCAGAAACAGGCAGACTGTTAAGCGATCCTTTATTAGGAAGAGAGATTTCTTCTCAGCGGGACAGACAATAACGTGACTTGACAACTGGTCGAGAGCTACGATCTAGCAACGACACAGCGGAAACGCAGACAATATATACACCAGGGGAAACAGGTGGCAACAATCAGGGCGAGACAGATAATCACACAGGTGGAAATAATCGGGGACCTGAAACGAGAAGAGAGGTTAGACATGCCAGAACAGTGAACAGAAACATGACAGACAAAAACTTAACATAACTGACGAGACATGACAGAGTGTTTCCTTGCCGCTGTCGCTTGTGATTGCTCTTGGTGGGAATTGTTGGGTCTCTGTAAACATAAGGAGTCGGTCTAGACCTGGTCTATATGAAAAAGGGCCCTGAGACAACTTTGTTATGATATGGCGCTATATAAATTTAAAAAACTGGAAAAAAAACAAAACACTGAATTGCCAAACAGGGCCACATAGACTTCTTTGTCCCCGTCTCCCCTCCTGCTTCAGTGACATGGCCTGTGCTCTTATCTTTGTTTTGATAATGTGGGTTGCTATTTTTAAAACATATTTTCTTGTTATGTGATCTATCTAATGTTCTGGTCATTACTTTGCAAAAGGTTATATACATCGTTTTATATATACTCTGGGGAGCATGATTTTAGTTGTCTTAATTACTTCACTTTGATTCCACAGAAATGGCATTCCCGCTTATCATATGTAGTCCGTAGTCTGTGTAGTGCTACCTACTGAGCTATTAGCATTAAAGCAACAAACCGCAGAAGCACTGTGTTAATATCTTTGTGATATTTATACGCAGTTGGGTGTGTCTGAAACTTTTCTTCTCTATGTGTTTATTCTTTAGATGATGAGAAGAAACTCAGAGGCAGCGTCATGTTTTAGCATACAACAATCAACCATAACATTATGACCACCTGCCTAATACTGCGTAGGTCCCTATTTTGCCACCAATACAGCATTGACCCGTTGAGGCATGGACTCCACTAGACCTCTGAAGGTGTGCTGTGGTATCTGGCACCAAGACGTTAGCAGCAGATCTTTTAAGTCCTGTAAGTTGCGAGGTGGGGCCTCCATGGACCTGACATGTTTGTCCAGCACATCCCACAGATGCTCGAATAAATTGAGATCCGGGGAATTTGGAGGCCAAGTCAACACCTTGAACTCGTTGAAATCGTGTTCCTCAAACCATTCCTGAACCATTTTTGCAGTGTGGCAGGGCGCATTATCCTGCTGAAAGAGGCCACTGCCATTAGGGAATACCGTTTCCATGAAGGGGTGTACTTGGTCTGCAACAGTGTTTAGGTAGGTGGTACGTGTCAAAGTAACATCCACATGAATGGCAGGACCTAAGGTTTCCCAGCAGAACATTGCCTAAAGCATCACACTGCCTCTGCCAGCTTGCCTTCTTCCCATAGTGCATCCTNAACTTTTTTACAGCATGTGATATGGTTAAAAGATTAATTTGGTATGTATTATTCAGCTTGTGTTTTGATATTTTTGCTTCACGTGATGATCCCAAAGTTGAAAAATACATAATTTTTAATTCGACTGCGGTGGTTACCATGTTGCTATATTTTGTATTCTGCATCATAACAGAAAGCAGTACTGCATAACTACCTACTTCTCTCTCTGTCTCTCTCTCTCTCACACACACAAACACAAACAGAGTAATACACCACACACACACATAATACATACAGATGCTAACACAAATACACACTGTCTGACCTAAGTTGCAGACTGCCCCTCCCCCCTCCACTCCCTCAGGGTGCCACAGTCACCATAGCAACTGGTGTGTGTGTGCCTGTCTGTGTTTTTCCTGTAACCTCAAACACAGAGATGATAGGAGTTTTCAACTTGTGACAGCTCCTATATTTTAAAGAGTATGTAAACATATATCGGTGTGTTCTGTGAAGCCTATTGCCTCTNTTTTATATCAAAGTGTTCAGCAATGCCTCCTGGACACGGTTTTTGAATGATGGTGACTTTTCTGAGTGAAACTTTTACAGGTTTCTCTCTCTTTGTCTCAATGACTGAGCACTTTTCAGGCAACAGTTAGTTACACACACAGCTGATGTTGATAAACAAATTAAACATCAATCAGTTTGTTCCTCTGTTCTGATTGGTGGATTGATGTAGAGCTATTCTTGGCAGTTGTGACCTCTGTGCTTTTTAACTGTTAGTTAATTCAAACCTACTTCTCTATCTGTCTCTCTCTCTCACGCACACAAACACAAACAGAGTAATACACCACACACACATAATACATACAGACGCTAACACACAAATACACACTGTCTGACCTGTCTAAACTGCAGTCTGCCCCTCCCCCCTCCACTCCCTCAGGGTGTCAGTCACCATAGCAACCGGTGTGTGTGTGCGCGTGTCTGTGTTTTGCCTGTAACCTCAAACATAGAGATGATAGGAGTTTTCAACTTAAGTTAAGGCGACAGAGAAATCACAGTTTCAAAACACCTCTCATTTGTGTTTTTCTCAAGACTGTAGGAGCCAAAATATCATTACAGTCAATGAGACAGTTGAAGGATTTTCTGATGCTTGGAGGCAGACTGTTCAAAAACTGTATGTCCTATGGCTTAAATAGTTACATGATCTGAACCAGGACAAGTTTGTCTACGTTCTGGTGTGAAATTTTGTATGAAGAGTGAAAATTGTGGAAACGAGAGCAAGTTTAACAGAAATTTTTAAGACGATTTTACAGCTGCCTTCCAATCTAGGCGATGATGCCACTCACTCTACATCTAAACATTCCACCACATACACATTCATGTAAAACTCTCTGAAGGGCTGAAAAAAGCATAAAACTAAAACTGTGATATTTCAAAAACTGTAAAAGATATCAACGAGCTGAATCATAGCTTAATAGCTGAACATCTTGTGACCTGTTTAAAGTTTAAATGGAGTCTGTAGCTGAAAGTATGCGGAAGCAGTAGCATTTCAAAGTAGAGCAAGTTGAAGAGGGTTCTCCATTGACTTACATTGTAAAATTTATTTGAAAAAAGCTTAATATTTTAAAAAGTATAAAAGTTATAAAGAAGAAAAGTCATAGCACACATGTCCTTAAAGAGCTGAACATTTTGATAGTTGAATGGTTTCTGTAGCTGAAAGTATGTTGAAGGAGTAGGCGACCGAAAAACATACGGAAGAATAACAAGAAAAATAAAGAACAGGATAACAATAGTGTGAATGCTGAATTAGCATTCCCACTAATAAATGTCCATTTTCTACATATGTACGTCCAACTTCAAGGTTATTTATCTAATAACATTTGCTTTTTAAAGCTCCCTGTGAATATAAATGTCCTTAACATTTGTGAAGGATTTTTTGCATTTATTTACAGATTGTTGAATGTGTCCACCACACGGGGGTTACATTAATGTATGTGGAGTTTTCTCTTTTCAAAGCCTCTGATCCACAAATGCATGCTGTGTTTAAGTGCTGGTGGAAAACTCGGACATCCAGCTCAAACTTTATCTTAGCATATCATTACATCATAAACAATTACGAAGCCAAAACATGTACTTTTACTCAGAAACAAACTTTTCTTCCATAGACCACAATTATGCATCATTTATACCATTAGCGTGTTTAATTTCTGTCAGTAGTATTGATGAGCAGTTTGAGAAATTCTGAAAGAGTTCTTGACATTAACTGTCTCCATGCGGTTGAGCTATGAGGCAGCACTTCTTCTCCTGGGATGGATAAAGATTGAGCTCCCTCCCTTTAGGACACAACATCTGCTAAAACCTTATCCCAACAAAAAGGACCAATCTGAATGACAGCCTCGAGCCAATAAACAAACAATCACTGTTAGCCCATATTGCACAAACCTGCTCAAATTGGGGCCTGATTTCCCCTGGGCTACAGCTAGCAACTGAGCAATGCAATAAGGTGTTTGGTGTAAAATTACAAGCGGGAAATGTAATTTGACAGAGAGTGAGGTTTTCCTTAAGGAACAGACCACTGCTGGGAAATGAGATGGTGTCATGAGTGACCTCTGCTGGGAGGAAATGGCTACAATCAGCCTCATAGGTTTCACTAATGCCTGATAATGGGTTAGGATTCGATGATATATTGGTATTTCAGTTGCTGATATATTATATATAACCTATCAGCTGATTGGCATTGTTCAGCTTTAATACAGTATAATGGAGAGTCTTCGCTGCACTGTTATAGTAAAAAATCTACTGTATAATACTGCAGTCTTTAGCCATGCTAGTGGTGTGACTCTATGGACGACAATGTTGGTCGGTCAGTACACCACTTTGGCAAAGACTGAAACATCTCTACAACTATTGGATTGTCATGTAATTTAGTATAGACATTCATAGTCCCCAGAAGATAAAGTCTGATGACTGACAACTTTGGTCATCCTCTGACTTTTCCTCTAGTCCCACCATGAGGTTGACAGTTGTGGTTAAGTCTGAAGCATCTCAACAGCTATTGGATGAGCTCCCATGAAATTTAGTACAGACATTCATGTTCCCCTCAGGATGAATAACTTTGTTGAACCACTGACTTTTAGTAATCATCAAGTCACAAATTTAAGTTGTTGTTTTTGACCAAATACCTGCAAAAATAATTCCCATCAGCCTCAGCTGTACTTTGTATGTAGTGCTAATTAGCAAATGTTAGCATGCCAACATGCTAAATTAAGGTGGTAAACATGGTAAACATTACACCTGCTAAACATCAGCCTGTTAGCTTTGTCATTGTTGGCATGTTAGCATGCTGATGTTAGCATTTAGCTCAAAGTACCACTGTGCCAAAATCAGAGCTGCTAGTGTGGCTGTAGATGCTTAGTCTTGTTATTTTGTTGACCCATCAATAATATTATACATTTAATTCAGTCATTTACTGCTTAATCCTCCCGCCATTGAATGGGTATAGTGATTGAGAGGCTTCTTCACCCTGTTAGGAATAACATTCTTGGTGAAACAATGAATTAAACAACAACTTTTTTTGCTAGCAAAAAAAAAAATTATTTTAAAGCTGAATATCAGCAGAAAACATTGACTATTAGCAATAAATGTGAAAGTATCATTTTGAATCTCATGTTGCTTGAGGCTTATAAATTCAAAAGTCATTATTATTTGTCCCATGCTTGACAACACACATTTATGTAAATACTTGTTTTGTATATTATTATTTTTTGTAATAATTTTACACAAAGGAATGTGAGGTTTGCTTTTCTGTGCAAGTGCTCCATTTACAAATGATGTTTATGTTCAGTGGGCATTTTACTCCACCAACCGATACAGCAACATAATAATTCAATATCTGCAGTTAATGAAAACTTTCCATTTGCCGTTATTAATACCCAGTTTCTGATAGGTCCTTCTTGGAAAAATGACATCACATAAAAGAAGTGCTGCATTTAACTGTGTAATTAAAACAAAAAGCAAAGAGTGCGTCCTACAGAAACTCAGATTTCATCTACAGATACCCCAAGGAAAACCCCTTTGAGAAGTGCAGAGCAAAAACACTCGGGATGAAGCTAACAGAGTGTTACAGGCAGAGACAAAGGCTCAGTTTCCCATGTGAGCCAGCTCTTTAAATGCACAGGTCTATTTACTGTACACGTATAAAAACAACTCTGATGGCAACTCGCCAGCCAGTAGAGCTCTCTCTGGGCTGTTTACATCTCTATACATGAGACAATACTGGCACTTCTCATGCTTTTCTGAGTGGTTAGTTTAGTTGGAAGCTTAGATATTCTACCTTTCACTTAATGCTGTAATGGATACTCACATTAGGCTATAATCATGTCAACTTGCATGCAATGTGTTACTGCTGCATAAATATAAACTTGTTTTGTATTCAAGTTACATTCATTTGTCACAAGGATTAAAATTTCCTCTGCGTACCGCTGAGTTTAAAACAGTTCTCAGATGACATGATTTAACAGATACAGGGCTTTCAAAATTGACAAGTACAGAGCAAATACAAAATGCAGAAGCTCTGCTCGAGTTTCCAGCTGCCAGCGTGATTTTGGCAGTTTCCAGCAAAGCCGTCTTCTCAGCAACCCCATGGAGTGAAACCATATGATTGCTGTAAACGCCTGAGGGGAAGGAGGCTCGCTAATGTAAAGGAAGCAATTCCGTTTACCAGAAGAAAATGATATAAAAAAAGAAGCACAAGTAAGAGTGAAGTAGCATTTGAGGATAATGGGGAACTTATCATTTGTAATGTGGAAACTTGACTAATCTTTTACATTTTTATTTTTATTTTATTTTATTTTTCCACACCTACCTTCATTCATCTGAAATACCTGACCTATGTGTTATGCAACAGTCCTGATATTCAAGATTACTGTTATTGCACAGTTGAATGAAAGACTTCTCTCTGGATGACATGCTGGACTGTTCTCAGCTCATCAGACACGGAAAAGCTGTTAGAATTATAGTACTCAAATGAAAGGGTGGCTTTGAAATAACTTGATTTTCAAATTATGATTATACGCCAGGTCTGCTGAACTCCCCTTTTCTGAGTTTCAGTGTTAGGAAAAGCTTCTAAGACAGATTTGCTTTGGTAAGTGAATGATTTTACCAGCAATTTCATTGATTTTGCAAAAAGCAATGTCTTGTCTTCTTCTGGATGTAGTGAGTGTTACTAATACAAAGAAGACCTGAATTAAAACTTGTTTGGTCGTTTTATTTTGAATCAGGTATGCCCGCCTCCTCAGAAGGAAAAAAAAACATGACTTGCCACATAAGTGTGAGTTAAATATTGTTAAAATAGGGAGAGGGATCTCTATGAGAGGAGGAAGAATGACGTTGGTGATGATGACTCGGTTTTTGATGATATACAAAATAGGCTTCTGCCTATAAACACTCATATTGTGTTTGAATAAAAATATCTTGGGTAAGGTAAAAGTTCTTGAACGTACTATTTCAGTATAATTCTAGACAATAGAGTATTTTGCTTTTGGTTGATGCAGCCAAGTTTAGTGTCTTTGTGCTTGTAATTCGTTCTTCCTACCACTGGATGGAGACAGTGAGACAAAATCTAAATTGAATACTGACATCCATGTTAATTGCATGTTTCATGTTTGTCAGGAGGGATTTTGAGCCAGTTTACTGTCAAATAAGGCTTCCTCATCACTGATAGTGAAAAACTGCAGTGGGTTATTTCAGTGATGCAGTTCTAAATAGAGTTTGGTGAATTATGACTATCAGGCAATAATCATCATAAGGCAGCCAACAAAAAGTCAATTTTAATTTCAGAAAAGTGTCAAAGTGTTTTGGAAACTACATCTATGGTGCAGACTGGGTTAAGGTAAGTGAAGAGGATACATGTTCTGATACTCATGGGCAAACTGCATCAGCAAACAGTACAACAATACCGAAAAAACCAAAACAAGAAATAATGAAGAGAATAAAAGGCTTTAAACATCACACAGTCAAAACACATGAAATCAGATATGCAAAACAACAACACAATATGGGGATTAGCAAAATAGCAGTTATGGAGCATATTGTGACAAAGACAAAAATAATTCAAAAATATGTAAATTAATATGCAACATGCCCAATGTAAGTTATATCGAGTAATTTAAACAGCATTACTACTACTACTACTAATAATAAGTTATAATAATAATCTTTTTATAGGCCGCTTTTTTAAACAAAATGACATAAAAAAATAGAAGTTAAGGAATTATGTTTCCTCCTTTATTCAAAATCAGTGATGTCTTTAAAGGATAATGGTTTCGGCATGCTGTGATAATGAATCCATTGTGAAAGGGCCAGTGGAAATCATTTATTAGCTTTAACAATGTGCATACCGGTGTGTAATTATTGTGTTGTATTAGTTACATCAAAACACTGGGTCATTCCCAACGATGAACACTGCTACAAATTGTAATAACAATGTTTCAGTGCCGAACTGTCCATTTAACATTGCAGTGTGCCGTGGCTGCTTCCAGCTGACATACTTTGGACTACTCAACAGGAAGTTAAAGTAAAGTTGAAGTAAAAAAAACTTGGTTTAGGTGGGTTCACTCCTTAACAACATCCTTAAGCACTGGCATCCTCCCACTGTCTGCCCCGCCCATATATCATCTACATTCCTTCCCATTGGTTTAAAGTCAAGGGAACTATACTTTTGGTTGGCTAACGACAACGTCAATCACTCTCTATGCAACTCGACGAATAGATGCGGAACAGGGAGAGAAGGAGATAGCGGGCATACCGAGGGGGCAGACGAGTGTTGCCCTTCATCATTTTAGCACAATTTATACTGTTGTATTATTTTATCGAATTGGACTGGGATATACTCTGAACCGCTGTGAAAATGGCGCAGCCAGACAGCAAGAAAATATTCTTTGAGAACCTGTCGGGAGCGGGGAAAGCTATCGGAGTGTTGACGAGCGGAGGGGATGCTCAAGGTAAACTGTCACAGATGTGTCATTGTATCAGTGTTAACAGGCCCGCAGAGGGCGAAAAAACACGTCTTCAACTATGTGATGCTGCACTTTTAGAGAAGTGGCGAGGCTTTTCTTATTCCAGTATACAAAGCATTTTAAATGCTGTAGTGAATTGTATAACAGCAACACAGTGAGGGTTATGACCGTTCACTCAGGAAGCTCGCCAGGTAGCATGCTAACATGACATCCTGCTAACTGGCTAACAGAATCATCCTTTGTCACTGATTTGGTGGCATGCTTGTCTCTACGCACGATTACTGAAGTTTAGAGAGCTGTCAAGGTCGAGCGCCGTGTAGTCATTTCCTATTGACAGACCACAATTTATTGGTGCATTATAACTGGCGAGTTTGTGTTAATATTTAATTTAACTCACTTGGATGAAGCAGTGACAGCCATAAAAGTGCAGCCAGGCCACTGCATTGCGGGTTGTACTGGTCGACGTGTAGACTACTGACAAGCAGAAACTGCAAAATAGCATTCTTAACATGTTCATTTTCAGTGAGATGAGGCTTGATGTGTAGTTTAGAAGTTACAGTGTGGGTCAGTGGTAGGACGCCTGTATCCGGTGTACGTGATGAGCTGCATAACCCACATCTCTGCTACGTCTCTCCCAGTCGGCCTTGAGTCATAGAGGAAACTCTGATCATGTGCCTACCGGCATTCTCTCTTGATTTCACTGCAACGCTAGTTATGCACACCTACTACCACGGTGCAAATCACTACATTTTAATAGTAGGCTACTTAGGTGCTATTAGTTTAGCAAAGATGCATTTATTAAAGGCAGAAGGGCACTGCAACTTAATGCTGAAAACCAGGCTTGGATGGACGACATAACAGCTCCCCAAAAGTGAAGCCAGAACATCGCCATCGCCCCCTCCATGTTAGCGGATGGGACATGGGCCAAAATGAAAAATAGTACACGTCAAATAAAATGTTCCCAAAGATGGTTTCTGTCATTTTAGGTAGTTCTTGTCACGCTTATGTATGTTAAAGTGTTCAGTGTGGTTTTAATTAGTTATTTGACGCTATTAAAAGGGGGTGTGACGTCATGATCGTCAACTTGTGGTGTGCTCGCGATTGGTTCGGACAGTCAGGCCAAACTTAGTGACTATCAGCTTTGATAAAGACATGAAAAATACATTTCTTGGATAATCTTTAAATTTTCTCACTCTCTTGGTCTGTTTCTCAGTCTCTAAACCTCCTCTGTCTTCCTTGACTGTGCTTAAACCAGGTTGAACAAAGTTATGTAACAGGACCATAGGTCATGGGCTGTTGCACTGGACAGTGTGGTGAATAGTTGCTCACTTTCTAATGGTGCTTTGTTGGTTCTGTGACTTTCCATGTCGGGAAAAACACAAATTTCTGAAGGTGAAGGTTTCTTTTTCTTTCCCAGTACAGTTTACCTTATTAAGTTTCACTGTCTTTTCACTTTCATACTACCCCAATGGCCTGAAACCTTATGTTGCTTAGTAACAGCACTGCTTGACTGCCATTAGAGCTGTATTGTTCCCCAGTTTGTGCAGAGAAAGAAAACGCAGTCCTTGGCTTTCTTCAGTTTATTTCTCCTCTAGTCAGCCAAGTTCCTGTCTGCATTATCCAGTATTCCCACTGTGAGTGTGTAAGCTAACCTGCCATTGACATTCAAGTCACAGAGCAGTGCTTGATTGGTTACTGAGTTCACTTGGACCAATCACAAAGTAACTGAGTAACTGCTAAAGGAGGACCTGGGAAACCTTTTGACTAAAAATGGCAGTGTGCTGTGGTGAGAACGAAACTTGGCCCGAACCACACATTACAAACACACATAGGCTACGCTCTCACACACACACACACACACACACACACACACACACACACACACACTCAAGACTAAGTAAATACTTAGAGAGGGGAAATGAAAGTTTTACTGCTGCAGTCCTTTGCTACAGAGATGAAATAAATATCCATGCAGCGAGTGTGGAACAGCCATGCAAATCAGGATTTTACAATTATTCGCTACAGTTGTAACACATGTTTTCCCTCTTTAAAGCTTAACTTTACCCTGCTCTTCACTGCAGCGTTGCACAAAGTTTGTTATTTATTAAGATTGTATTTTTTTTTTCTGCAGGGATGAATGCTGCTGTACGTGCCGTGGTTCGAATGGGGTTATATGTGGGAGCAAAAGTTTATTTCATTCACGAGGTGAGCCTGTACCTTGTGATAATCATTATTAAGACCTTTTTGTTCATACATAGTTCATTTTGTGGTATGGAAGTGGGTCTGAAGTAGGAAAACTTGCAGCCACATCATGTCTAAATACTAATACCTGTACATTTTAAAAGAAATTTTAGCATACCTTTTATGCTTAACACTTTAGGTAATTTAAAATTTTAAACACAGCAGAAGTATGAGAAATCTATTTTTTAGCAGCTTAATGACAAAGATATTGGAATAATTGACAAGTGTTTAAAATCATTTCATGAAGGGACGGCTGCACACGGTGGAGAGCATGTAGCAGATGTCAGAGGAGCTTTGGCGAGAGCCGTGTTCTGCCCGCTCATCCTGCGTTATGTCATAGACCTCCTCCTCGCTCAGTGTGCTGTTACATAACTGACTTGAGGCTTTAGCAGATGCCTCGTCTGAAAGTCCCCTCCCACTCAGGTACCACAGTACTCTGGGTGTTAATCCAGGACACTGTGTGTGAGGATGGACAGACTTTAAACCATCCATTTTAAATTCTTGACTTTCACAATCACACATTTGTACTGTTCTGTGGTATGGCTTAGGTAGAAATATTTATTTCATTTTTCTAATTGATGACGACCTAATGATGCACATGAGTCCATTGATATCTCTAGCTGTTAGCTTAATGTTGCTTGGAGTATCTGTTTGGAAATCTCGTCTTTATTTACTAAGAAGCTGAAACTTTTTTTTTATCAGGGATATCAGGGTATGGTGGACGGTGGAGAGAACATAGAGGAAGCCACATGGGAAAGTGTCTCCAGCATGCTACAAGTGGTAAGTAATTATCATGGGCAGCATTCCACACATCTAATGCAGTAACTGTACGGACTCTAGCAACAGCTCTCTCATCTGTGGATCCATTATGTTTGAGGGTTAAACCTCAAATAAAAAAATAAAAATACAATAACTTTTATAGTTCTCAAACTTTTTATATAATTAATAATACAAAATTATCAAAGTTAGTATTAGTATACTGAGAGCAGGGTACTAAAGAGGAACTTGCAAGTCATGTAGCTAAAAGATAAGGCTGTTTTGTGTTGGAGAGGTCATCCCCTAACATCCCAGCAGCCAGCGTGTGTTCTTCAGCTGTGTTTACTCTTGTCAGTGTCCTCAAGCAAGACACTGAACACCATACTGCACCAAGTACAAATAACTGAGGTGTGAAAAAGAAGCAGAACGACTTAGGCTGTATCCACACAAATAGGTTTTTGTTTTAAAACGTATAACTTTTGCTACGTTTACGTGTCCAGACTACTCTGGTGTTTTCGAACCCCTAAAATGGAGACCCTTGAAAACGCTGCTGACCACGTTTTAGTTTGAAAACTCCGGGATTGCGTTTTAGTGAGGACAGGTGAAAACGTTCTGAAACGATGCCACAGACACCCACGTTTGCTTCCTGATTGTGTCTTATCAGCCAAGACTTGTCCTTCCCTGATTCATCACTCCCATATCACGTGACCCTTTTTCCCGGAAGAAAACAACAAAAATTTCCTGCAACCAGCCACAGAGTAGGCAATCTGCTTCATGTTTACACTGGCACGTGAATGCCCATGTCACGTGATATGTAGTATGGACGGAGATTATTTCTGAAACAGTGATAAAATGCTTGTGGTATGGAGATTTTTTTCATTTTAAAACGCCACTTTAAAATGAAAATGTATTAGTGTGGATGTAGCCTTAAAGTGACAGGAAGAGAGGGTGTATTAAAGAGATTTTCATACCTGTCATCATCAGGGTGGGACCGTTATCGGCAGTGCCCGCTGTAAAGAGTTTCGTACCCATGAGGGCCGCCTGAAGGCAGCTCACAACCTGGTGCAGTACGGTATCACCAACCTGTGTGTGATCGGTGGAGATGGCAGTCTGACAGGAGCCAACCTCTTCAGGGAGGAGTGGAGTGGGCTGCTGGCAGAGCTGGTGGAGCAAGGTACTGAGGGAAAGATGAACCTCCTCTTTGCTTTAACCTCATTCTATTTTCTGAACTTATGATGGGCTGTAGAAATAAACTGGGAAACACAGAGGAGGCACCGGCTCAAGCCTAACTTCCTGATCCTTGCAGACTTGATCAAAGCTGATGCCGTGCAGAAGTATTCAGCGCTTCACATCGTGGGGATGGTCGGCTCCATCGATAATGACTTCTGTGGAACTGACATGACGATTGGCACTGACTCTGCCCTGCACAGAATCATCGAGGTGGTGGACGCAATTATGACCACTGCACAGAGGTGAAGGGGAGATATGTTTCATTTATTTATATCTGTTATATTTGGTGAGGCTATGAGCAATAGCACATCCTAAACTGGCAAGTAGAAGTTGGATAATTTGAAGTCCTAAATACAGTAGGATACGTTATAATTACTGTGACCGAGTATCCCATTGCCCTACCATGAAAATGGCAGGATAAACAGGAAGTACTGAAAATGGACTGTCAATGTATCTTGAGGAATACAAAGAAGTTCAAATAAAAACTATGCTCCATTGTTGACCTGTCAGGCTTGTTTCCTACCTGCCATTTCCAGGTATAGAAATAGAAATAATTTCCGACTTTTTCCACATTTCTAGAGAGCGCAATTTAAGTTCAAATAAAAATAGAAATTTGATTATGTAACATGGTAATAAAATGATTGAAGTGGAATATACCCCCTTCAAATTGCACACAACATCACCAGTTTAGGCTCATTTCAGCTCCATCCAGCATCATCTTTCAAATGTCTGTTAATACATCAGTCTGGTGAATGCACTGCTAAGCCACATTTTCTGTCCTGATCTTTCAGTCACCAGAGGACATTTGTGTTAGAGGTCATGGGCCGACACTGTGGGTAAGAAAGCATTTGATAAACTTAACAGCAGATCCAAAAACATAATTTCCTAAGGCAGAGACAGAGACCGCTATCACCTCTGTTTATATACACAATGATATTGTCCGTGTGTTTTCTCCCAGCTACCTGGCCTTGGTGAGCGCCCTGGCTTGTGGGGCAGACTGGGTGTTGATCCCTGAGATGCCCCCAGAGGACGGCTGGGAGGATAAGATGTGTCAGAAACTGTCTGCGGTAACGCGATCTTATTTGTTCCCCACAGTGGGCCATATTGTACCAATGTTGATGCTATATAATGTCTCCTAGCAGCCTTGTTTAACATGACAGTGTTGTTATTATTCTGCTCAACTTTTCTGTTTTTCCACAAGGAGTGAATCCTGACTTTTTTTTAATCAGAGAACACCAAAGTGAAGGGGAGTGTTTAGTTTCAGTCATCCGGTGTCTCATTGTGTTTTTCTCTGCTTTGGAAACATGCCATTGTTCTATGATTCAGACCCGTTCCAGGGGCACAAGGCTGAACATAATCATAGTTGCCGAGGGAGCCATTGACAGGCATGGGAAGCCTATAACCTCTAGTATTGTCAAGGATGTGAGTACCTGAGCGCAAAGAAAGGGGAAGCCAGAAGCATGGAGACACGACTGATGGGAATCAGTCTGAGCCACAAATAGCCCAAATATTCTGCATTACAGTTTTCTTCCAGTTTGTCTGCCATGATAATTGGCATCAGAATATTTAACAAGACGTTAATGTGAGCAGAAAAAAAGATCCATCCTGCACCTGATAAGATAATCCTGATGCTGTATGCTAAGTGAGCAGTAAGGTTGGCAGGATATTGCTGATTACAAAGTGCAAACACACAGTCGTCAGCTCCCCTGGCTGTTAGCATCATCTGGCCCCCATGCTTCTGAAAGCCCACGTCACAGCCCCAGTCTCAGTTTTTCTGTCATGTTGTGTCTCCACCATCCCCTCCTTGTAGAACCGAGCAGGGATGAAACGGCTGAATATCATAATTGTAGCCGAAGGGGCGATTGATCGTAACAACACGCCCATTACCACTGACTATATCAAGAATGTAAGTACAGAGCTTTGTGTGGCAAGTTCCAGCTTCAACTGCCTCCTGTATGACTACTACTGTACTGCTGCCCTGGTGTGGCTTTGACTCTGTTGCTGTGTTTCTGGAGTGCTCTGACACACTCTCTAGTTTGGTAAGATGGCTTTCACCATACTATTTCTGCTGTAAAACCTTGAGCAGATACCCCTCACTAAACCTCACACCCAGACATTTGTCAAATCAAATGTCATTTCTTTGTAACTGCCTCACACATAGTTTTGAATATGTTTTTTTAATTTTTTTTATTGAATATGTTTTGACACTTTCCCACTGTAAATTTGCTGTTGGAGATCATCACCGTATACCATGAGCCTGCACTAACTGTTCTTCATTTGAAGGCATCTGTTAGCTAAGAGCTATCCACTAACATGACTGAAAAATTAGAATGGCTTGCTTGTGCTTTGCTGTTTCCCCTTCTCTTCAGCTTTTCTACTGTGGATTTTTTTTGTGTGTGTGATGTCTTGGTCCATGTACGTATGCATTTTGGCATATAAATTAGTTTCACAGTATAGCACTATTGCAGACAGAATTTCACATTTATTACTAATATGCATGAGATGAGTTAGTACCATTTCACATGAAGTTAAATCTACCGTAGTATTTGCCATTAGAGGAATAACCAAATATATTGCCACAATATTTAAGACCTGTACCTGTTGTATCCTCCTAGCTTGTTGTCAAATGCTTGGGTTTCGACACGCGAGTGACAATCCTGGGGCATGTGCAGAGAGGAGGGACCCCTTCTGCTTTTGACCGCATCCTGGTAGGTCCTCCGCTTCAATCGATTAGTCAATTAGGCAATCAACAGGAAATTGATCTGTGACTATTTTGTTAATCACTTAATTATTTTAGTAATTTTTCAAGCAAAATACCAAACATTTGCTGGTTGCAGCTTCTCACATATCAGGATTTGATGGTTTTTATATGATAGCAAACGGAATATATTTTGGGTTTTGGACTGTTGAATAATACATGCTATCTAAATAGTTCGCCTTGGGCTGTAGAAAGTTTTAATGGGCATTTTACACAATTTTACACAAACATTTTATAGACCAATCGATTAATTGAGAAAATAATCGTTAGTTGCAACCCTAATAGAAAATTGATTATATACTGACTTTACTCGTTGTAGCAACAGAAATTTTCCATATAAGTGTGCACACTTTTAACGTAGTGTACACTTTTACCGTGTACTCTATTTGAGGTATTTTGGTAGGAACAGTCCAGTTGTCCAGAGCATTTCCTGTTTAATCTTGTGTGTGTGTCTGATTAGAAATGGCCCCCAGGTTTTAGGTTAAGCACATTAACAGATTTTGGCTCAGCATGTAAAGCACTGCATCACAGACCGTGGGTGACTGATCTCATGTTTACCACCAACTACAAAACCGAAGCAGAGAAAAAGATGGATATAGTGATTTTAGTCCAACCTTGTGTCCAGTGTGGAAAAGAAATGGTTAGATTTGGAGAAGAATGTGTTTGTAAAGAAAACATTGCAGGTTTACAGAAGAAACAAATGTGGTATTAGTGATAGTGAGGAGGATGCATTTTTATCTGTCTGTTTGCTCACACAGGCCAGTCGAATGGGCGTGGAGGCTGTTCTTGCCCTCCTGGAGACCACAGCCAACACGCCAGCCTGCGTGGTCTCTCTGTGCGGTAACCAATCGGTGCGCCTGCCTCTGATGGAGTGCGTACAGATGGTAGGCACTGGACTGGGCTGGAAACAGGCCAAGACTGCCACACATTCAACACACACACAAACACATGTTTAAAAACAAAAGTAGAGGAAACTGCAAAGCGCATACAAACACAAACACCGGGAAATGACTCTGCAGAGTCAATGGGGGACGGGTTGGAGTAGGATAAGTAATGATGACAAACAGCACAGCCCATTGGGCCTGGAGTGGCACTAATGTTCACAACAGAGTTGTATTGTTTGAGAGGCAGTTCTGTCTGGTTAATGATTATCTGAAGCATTTGGCAGGGTTGGCAATGCCTGCAGGATGGTGATGTAATAGCAACCCATATCCGTAGAAATGCACAAAGAGACTTTGTTGTTGCACTCGCATGTCACGTTTGGATTTTGACAGAACTCAAGGGAAAATCTTCGTACTGTTTTCTGTTATTTTCAGATTTTGAATTCTATTCTAGGTCAAAACAAGGTTACACACAGTAGCAACCTTTTGAGCTGGAGAAGATGATTAAATGACATGTTTACTCTCTCTTTACACTGGAAAGGCAGTTAGTCCTACATGCAGCAGATGTTATTTCAAAGATCACAGTATGAATGCCTACAGATATGGATTAGGAAGTACAGTGTATTAAATAATACTGACTTCAGATCCTCCCCTCTTTCCCTTAGACTCAAGAGGTCCAGAAGGCCATGGACGAGAAAAGGTTCGAAGAGGCAGTTAAGCTTCGTGGCAGGTATGACTGACAGTCCACTGAGACCAATCCGATATACCAAAGCCATCACTTCACTCAAGATCAAGACATGGCGTCAGTTTGATGTTGCTTACTGAAGACAGGTGTAGTAGGGAAAGTGGATCATGGTGCTATTTTAGAACACCACCAGTCTTGTTTATACACAGGATGCAGTCAACAAGCAGCTGGAAGGAACAATTATGCAGATCATTCAAAATTCAAGACTCAGTTTTGACCTCGTATTGTGCATGTTTATGTTTGTGGCACTGAAAATGTACCACACTACTGTTTTAACAATGTTGCATGTCCCATGTTTTACTGCAGGAGTTTTGAAAACAACCTGAAGACGTACAAACTGCTGGCTCATCGTAAACCAGAATCTGAACTGCCAACTGTAAGTCACCGACCTCAAGGCATCTTGACATTCCCGTCAGGACTTTTGACAGCAGCAGCGTTAGTGTTAGTGTCAGCTTTGTTTGCAGACTTCTAACACAAGCCAGAAATGTAAACACACTAAGCAGGAGTTGTATTTTTCCACACATGCAGTAGCAGTCCCCACCATGCCTGGAGTGCAGGTTGTTTTTAGAAAGTTGAATTGGCTTCCCCAAGCCCCTGAGATATTTAATTTTTTATTACTGTCTTAAGGATCTGCCTTGCTCTGCTACTGCAGTCATGATACACTGTGCAGCTGCCGCTATTTTCAGAGGTATCCTTGGCGAAACAACACTTGCTACTTGCAGAGTCAAGTACTCCTGTAAATATGTTGTTTGACTAAATTTAGTAAGTAAGTAGTGACTTGTAATTATGGTGACCAGTAAATAATAAACTGTTTTTACTGGCTTGCTGTGTTAGCTTTATTTGCTGTGTAGCCTGTGAGTGTAGTGATAGCTTCATATGAAGCCGAGGTGGCTCGGCGTTGGTCTGTTGTGCAGTGATATCAGGTGACACCTGGCTCCCCGCTGAAGGATGACTTGTTCAACCTGGCCAGGAGCTGCGGCAGCCTGCTGCTGCGGCTCCAAAAGGAGGCAGCTCAGGCCGAAGATCAGTGAAGTGTAAAGGCAGTATGGCAGACTCCATGCTGTGGAGCTCGCCTCAGGGTTTGACTCGCCCGGCATCTGTGATATTGACCACTGTAGACCCAGCATGTAGCTGAGAGCAGACCAGAAACCATTTATTGATTCACTCTGCAGAGCTTGATCAACTGTCCTCCAACAACAACTTTAACATACTCTTTTTGGTGTGATGATTGAACAATTTAAGTCACATTTGATGTGTGTTTTCTGTGTGTTTTCTGCCCTCAGAGCAACTTCAATGTGGCAGTGTTGAATGTCGGTGCCCCCGCAGCGGGCATGAATGCTGCTGTCCGTTCAGCTGTCAGGGTGGGCATCTCTGAGGGGCACAAGATGTTTGCTGTCAGTGATGGCTTTGAGGGACTCTCCAAAGGACAGGTGGGTACTATGGTGCTGATATACTGGTACATGTGTTGTACTATTGCATGTCACAAACTGGCTCAGGGAATGTGACAAGGAGGGAATCCACGCAAGAGGTGTACTTAACACAAGTCTAATTTATTAAAACTAAAGTTAACACAAATGAGGTGTGGAAATATAGCGATATCAACACTGCATGCATGTGTGCTGTGGCGGTGCAGTGCAAAAGCAAGTGCTGTAAGCTGTAGGAAGGAAGATGCAAGAGTGAACACATAGACCAGCTTTTATAGCCTAAGGGCCCAGGTGAGCTTAATCAATTGACGCCCCTCCCATGTCAGCCAATTGCCTGCTGAGGCTGAGCCATGAACAGCCTCCAAGACAGTGGTGGGCTGTGCAAATGCATACACCACTTTGCAATGTCTCTCTATTAAATTCAAAATCTTGTAGGAAAGATTATCACACTAAGGAGATTTAATGTTATAATTTAAATGTATTCATCAAATAATCTACCCTAAGAGCTAAATAAAATCTTTTAATCAGTAACTCAAAGAGAATTGGTGAGTCAGACAGTTCACAATGCTTGCTCTCTGACTGAAGAATAATCAGGGAAACCCAGGGGATAATCTGCTCGGATTAATGTAAACCAATTTCCCACACTGACTGTCTCTCCTCTGCCGTGCTCAGCCAAAGTTGACACAGTACCACAATAAACCAATAGAGGGCAACAGAATATACAGACTGTATAACACAGCTTCAGAGTAATCAGTCAGTGGGATGATTCTCACCTGATCTAACTATGGAGGAAGTCTTACATTTTGAATAATCCAATAGACATCCGAGACTGTAAGTGAAATCTGTTTTGTGTGAGACTTTGCTGTAATTTGAGACATTGTTATTCTTCTGCTCCGTGACTGGCAAAGCTGGGTTCACACTCCTCTCTCTTATCCTCCTTTAACCCCCCTCAGCCTCTAGTTCAAAGAGCAGCACTTAACAAACGATCTGACCATTTATCTTCATAAAAGTGGCTCCAGAAAATGAACTCTCCTCCTAACAATCCCTGCACAGAGACCCCAGGAGGACGTGTCCTATAATACAGAATTGTACCTAACACAGGAGGTTCTGGGTGTACTAAGGCGTGTGCTAAATGTACCAACAACAACATAGAAATGGAAAGGATTCATACATTGAAATGCTAAAGGAAGGAAGCATTTAAAATGTGATGGAGTGCTCCAATTAAAAAAAATTTAGGATTGCATGTGTTGCTGTTGTCTTCCCCTCAGATTAAGGAGATTAAATGGGCTGATGTCGGAGGATGGACAGGACAAGGTGGATCTCTGTTGGGAACCAAAAGGTAAAGTCTTGATCTGTTATCTCTGATTGGCCAGCGACTGTTAAGCCTTAAAGCTGGAATCCATAAAATATTTTATTATTTATTAAGCCATCCCTTGGAGTGGTTGAGTATTGTAAACATTGCTGCTGTAGACTCTGGATACAGATTTCAGTTTTAAGGACCAAATTCACAACTACGGCTTTGTCACCGTTTGAATGTTTTTACATGCACTGAAACTGTTCGTATCTCTTAAATTTGTGCATTATGTTTTTCTTTACACATAACAATTTTCTTCTTTCCCTTCCTTCTTTCAGAACACTTCCTGCAAAGCATGTTGAGAAAATTGCTGAGCAAATGCAAAAGCACAACATTAATGCACTGCTAGTTGTTGGTGGATTTGAGGTATGTTTAAAACTCCTTTGTCCCTACTAGTTAATTTTGCTAATGAGGCTACACTCATTTTTGATTTCCATAAGCTTTTCATGACAGTAGCGCTAATGCTATATTTCATATGTAGCATTTTTTTTAAAAATTTTGTTCCTACACTTAAAAATGACAAAGTAACTGTTGAAGCATTGCTAGTTATATTGTCAGATGTTCATACATATAGTATAAGACTGTGATGACGCTGTAATGTTGATTTCTTCCACCAGTCTTATCCCATTTATGTCAGCATACCACCATATGGCTCCATTCATAGTCATGTCCATCATCATGCTTCAGAGTCATTTCTCTGCCAAAACCTGGAACAGCATGAATTTGTTGCGTAAAGTTGGTTCACTGTTGATTTTCCCTACTTTGAATATACAGTATTATTAGAGAGAAAGTAGAATTCTTAATTTGTGGCATTTGAATTCTTTAAATGAAAAGTGAAGAAGTGAACACTGTAACTGTAATATAAATAATCTGATGATTTGGTTTTAATTGGAAACAGAGAGCACCTGCTTTTTTCCAGCCATTTCACACACTCCCGTTTAGATGCTCACCAGCTTTATTTTCCTGTGATGTATGCAAGTAAAAGAGTTTCGTGTGTGTGTGTGTGTGTGTGTGTGTGTGTGTGTGTGTGTGTGTGTGTGATAATGTTTAGAGTGTGTGGAGTGGTACCTGTCTGTTTCGCTGCTGTCCGTTGTGATAGACCTGGCTCCTCCCCTTGGCACCCTCTATTTATGTCTTTCCCTTCCTAGCACCTCTCAACCAAACCAACCTGCCAAAGTCCCCCCCCCAACACTAAAGCCCTTGGCTCTGCCCTGCAGGCCTTCCTGTCACTGCTGGAATTGTTAACGGCGCGTGGGAAATATGACGAGTTCTGTGTGCCCATGGTCATGGTCCCAGCCACTGTCTCCAACAATGTGCCGGGCTCAGACCTCAGCATTGGCGCTGACACGGCTCTGAACGCCATCACTACTGTAAGTGATGGAGCTGGCAACCAGAATAGAGGCACAGGCAGATAACGCATGTACGCAAGCAGACAGACACTTATGCTCATGTAGCCAACCATGTTTCAAGAAGTGAGAAATCGCTCACTCAGTCATTTTACCAGTCCTTCAATGTATTTCCCAGCCTGTGTGAACATGACATTTGTTAGCCACATCTGGAATCAAACTTCACTAAAAGATCAGAAATTCCATCAGACAGATTGAGTCATGTCTGTACTGTGAGGCATGGCTGGTAAAGGTAAAAACCAAGTTCCAGAGTAGCTTCCCTCCCTTCCCCATCAGGTAAGTGAGCGAGTGACAACATGGAGGCATGCTGCGAGGTGCACGAGTGTCGCCACCGCCATGTTTGCTCTGCCTGCCCTTCTCCATGACTGTGTGTTTGTCTCCCACATCATTAGCATCGAGATGAGTGGTTAACAGCATGCAGGTTTGGCGTCGTCTAGTTAGCTCACACATACAGCAGCTACAGAACACGAGCAAACACCTTGTAGTACAGTTAACATGCACTTGAATCGATAATGAAGCTCCTACAATAACTTTATTCAGTAACATCACATACATTTGACGTTCTTTGTGCGAAGAATACATTAAAAAAAAAAAAAAACAGCATCATCGCTCTTGCTGTTTAGTTTAAAGCATCACTGTAATACAAATGAACATAAACTAAGACTAAAGGCGTTTTCACACCTAACCTGTTTGGTTCGGTTAAAATGAATTCTGTTGTGTTTTTCCGGTTAGTGTGGTTTGTTTGGGCAGGTGCGAACACAGTAATAGCACTCAGGTGCGGACCAAAAAAAAAAAAAACACACCGAGACCCTTTAGAGGAGGTGGTCTTGGTCCGGTTCCAAATGAACTCTGGAGTGGTTTGTTTGTGGTGGGAACGTGATCCGATCCAACTCCCAGGTGTACTTCCCAAGTTTGAACTAAACGGCATTCTGGGATGCCACAGAGCCCGCAAACTGTTTCTAGTGGTAGCAGCTAGCAAAGAAAGAATCATAGCAGTGTTTCTCTCACAGAAATATGCACTAGTCCAGAACACAGGACCTTCTTCCTGTATTTACTTTGTTGCTCCTGTCCCAGACACATCTGACCAACAAGCGTGGTTTGTAGTGATGTGTTTTGGTTTGCTTGGATTTTTCTGTGTGAAAAGAAACCGAACCAAGGTTACAAACTCATCAGCTGATTGGGACCAGAGCAAAGGAACGATAGGTGTGTAAACGCCTTAAGGAACCAGTGTAAATAGAAACAGAAAAACATCTGAGCCTGAATCTCAGCTTTGCCACCATCCTCCTCCTCCTGTGGATGCAGATTCGATCAGCATTTGTCTTGCCTGCATATAACCTTCCTCAGCAGAAATGGCTGTCATATGGTTGCCCTATGCAGTGTCACTGCATTGAGCTGCTGAGGCTCACAAATACACAGACCTCTGTCCCATCTCTCTTTCACATCTTTGTCTTGTCCTGTCTTTCTTTCCGCTGTTCTATCTGCACCATCACCTTCCTTCTACATTTTGTTCCCCAAACCTTTTGTGGCTCTACTCTGCCACTCTTTCACTGTCCTCTCCTCCTTCCACTCTCTTCATTTTCCCTTCTTCACATTCTTCTCCATCTCTCTGTTCACACTTCTGTCCTCTCGCACTTTCTGCCAAAGGGAAGCCATTGCTGCTATCACACGGAAAGAGCTGGAATGGCGGGATACGCTCTAGCAAACCGAGAGAGATTCACCTCTCTCTTTCTCTCGGTGGCCAGCCCTCTGTGGCTCTAACGCGTTTTCATATACTGCCGCTTCAGGCGTTTGAGAGTCTGCTGCAGCTGTATGAGGCTCGTGCTACCTATGAGGAGTTTTGCATCCCGATGTGTATGCTGCCTGCCACCATAAGTAACAATGTACCGGGCACAGATCTAAGTATCGGGGCAGACACGGCCCTCAATGCCATCGTGGAGGTAAGGCAGTCAAACCGCCACCCGCACAACTTTGACCGCTTTTTTAAAGATGCTAATGCAAATAGGATGAAAATGACACATGATATCAAGTATTAGCAGAGTTATTGGTCCAGTGCTTATACTCAACAAACTCAGGTTCCAAATGCAGTAAAGTGTTGCATGAGTATTTGTTGCAGCTCTATAGATTTCTGTAGCGATTACAGATCTTAACTTACCCTGACTGTAGTTCTAACATGAGATTAACTTTAACTTTCAGGTCTAATAAAAGATGCTATCAAGTTGCATTATGGGAAATGTAGGATCCAGCATTTTTAGAGCTTGAGCCATACTAAGGACTAAAAGTCTGAATATCTCGGCCCTTGCTGCCTTGATTTGGACCATTCTTTTTTAAATCTTTCTCTTGCGAGTCCCCCAACTTTACGGGAGTGCAATGCTAAATCACTGGAATGCCCCTTTAACACTGTTGCATCTGAAACTCTGTGGACTTTTTACTGACAGTAACCTGATATCAAACTGATTATCAGCATTGGACTATCAAAATTAAGTTTTACTCTTAGATGAAGTAGGAAAATATGATTGAACCATGTGTATAATAACAACTGTAAATGATATCTGAACTTTACTATTTGATGTGCTCTCTCATCCTCATGCAGGACTCCAGTCTAACTGGTGAAATCAGCATTTTAGCCTGATTGTGCCTGAATTGTTTAAATGTAGCAAGTTGACTCTTGTGCAGATTGAGAAATAAGCAAGCTGGCCTCGAGAAGAGTTCTTTTCTATGTGAAATGTATTACTTTAACAGTATATGACCTCTAAATATAACACTTCTAATCTTGCTGGTTGATTTATGATACGTTGACATGACATTTGGCAGACATTTAACTTGGAGGTATTTAAGGTATACTAATCACTTGAGGTGTACTGACATTGTGAGCTTATATGCATGTGTCAGACCTGTGACCGCATCAAGCAGTCGGCCAGCGGGACCAAGAGACGCGTGTTCATCATTGAGACCATGGGAGGCTATTGTGGCTACCTGGCCAGTGTAGGAGGCCTGGCTGCTGGAGCTGATGCTGCCTACATCTATGAGGAGCCATTTGACATCAGAGACCTGCAGGTCAGCATTCAGTCCCTCACTTCATCCACTAGAGGGCCCTCAGGCTTAATTCTGGGGCAGCCTCTCCAGTACAATGCCATTGCCTGGTGAACATTACTCACATTTACTATTTATTCCCACAGGCCAATGTTGAACATTTGACAGAGAAAATGAAGACCAGTATTCAACGAGGACTGGTCCTCAGGTAACATACTGACTGCTTTAACTACCCCAGTCCAGACAGTCGCAGTAAAGCTTGTGGCTACATTCTTTAGTGATTATATAATGTGGGAAAAAAAAGAGTAAAAATTCAGACATGTAACTGGTGAACTGCTGCTGCGTGTTTGAAGGAGTGCTTATGATCCAGTATTTCCAGGCAGCCCTCAGTGTTTGATTTGAAGCTGCTTGTATAGTAAACACATCCAATGTTGATGTCATCAGTTTAACAGCTGACATTTTCCAGTGCTGCTCTCATCTTGGTGTCACTACAACATGAAGTCAGTGAGGAGAGAAGCTGAGATTGCAGCAGACATCTCTAATAGCACTCAAGGAACAAGACTCAGACGTCTAACTCTTGTCTTTTACCGCATGCGTTTGTAGGAATGAGAACTGTAATGAAAACTACACCACAGACTTTATCTATCAGCTGTACTCTGAAGAAGGGAGGGGAGTGTTTGACTCCAGGAAGAATGTGCTGGGACACATGCAGCAGGTAGGCACAGCCACATTGGTTCCCATTTCATACTGACTAAATGGGAGCATTTAGTTCCTTCTGTAGCAGTGTCATGACATACCTCACTCTCCACAACCACCTACCAAACACACCCTCCCAATTTGGAGGTCTAATTAAGCTGCAAAAATTTCCCATTTTTCTCTGCCTGTCAATGCCACTGCTGCCCTGCATCAGTATTGATGCCTGCACATTCCTTTAGCCCCACCACCCACCTGCAGGATCCAGCAGTGAAATATTTGCTCATGAGGTTGGAGCCTAAATCGCAAAAAAACACAAAAATCTAACTATGTTCTGCTGCTATAATAAACATTTCAAATGTGAGTTATCTGACTGAACTGATAACTTCAACAAATATGTACTTTAAGTATAAAAAAATGGATGATGGAAGATGGGTGATGGAGTGTGTCCTGGTGGTTCTGGCTTGCATATTTATCACTCAATCATAATTTCCTGTTTCTTGACTGCACATGTGACATCTTTAAAACATGAAAATAGCTATGGTGTACAAAACAACAGAAAAAGAAACGTTATTATGAATGCTACAAATACACATGAGCAAAATGTCAATGCAACCAATGTGGACATAAATGCAAAACAATAAAATATTGGGACATACAGTCTGAAACAAATGAGCAAGGCCACAGCAAAACCTAGAGAAAATGCTAAATTTAATACACAGCATTTATGGAAAACATGCCAAATGTCAAGCGTCATCCTCAACAAAATGATCCATTTTTATTCTTTTGAAAGGGAGGAGCGCCGTCTCCGTTTGACCGTAACTTTGGGACCAAGATCTCTGCCAAGGCCATGCAGTGGGTGACCAGAAAGCTGGTGGAGACCTTCAGACACGGTAAGGCTAACGCTCCACTTCAGTATTAGTGAAATGACCTGTGGCAGTTGATCCTCCCTCCCTGCGGAAGTGTGGCCGTTGTGAAGCAGACCTTTACCCAGATCCGTCATGGAGTCACTCTGTCTGACACTGATGTATTTTTGTCCTCTCAAAGGAAATTATGTATTGATCATCCACATTCATCAGCATAAGAATTAAATGAGAAATTGACAAGAATGTACTTTCGTTTCTGACGGATAACACTAACAACTGTGATACTTCTGAACAATAGTTTGTCTTAAAACCACATAGCATGTGTATAAAGGCTACAATTAAAGTTAAAACTCCTCTTTGTTTTTTTTATGTCTATTTCCCATACACATGGATGACATAAGATGAAGGTAAATCTTTTTTTTCACGCTGGCTCCATGACCATCTACATCTTTATATTTAGCTCCATGTCCCTGCCTTGTCTTTTCCACTGTTCTGCCATGTCTGCCATATTATAGATCCAGACTTGTGGGGTACAACTATGACTGGTTAGTGTTGCTACCAGTCTGTGTCTATGCCTCTCACAAATTTATCAGTAGCCACCATGCTACACTATTTCCAATTCACAAGTCATCTGAAATTGTAAGACTGGAACGAGCGTTGGCTGTGTAAATAATGGACACATTTCTTCATCCTGCTTCGCCCCACATTTTCTTGTCTGTCTATGTTGCTTCAGTTGCGTTTTGTTTTTAGACCTTCAGTTGCACCCCATTGTAGTCCTCCTGTATAACTGTTTTAGTTACAATCTTAAGGATAGCTACTAGCTAGGAGAAAGGTCATCATCACGCCCTCAAACACCCACTGCCAAATGTCTGTTCTGTGCTACTGTATGCTTGAAGCCAGAAAAAAAGGACAGCTAAAGTGTGTTCCCGTGCTTCCACCTCTGACTGCTACGGTGTTTCCCTGCAGGCCGAGTGTTTGCGAACTCCGAGGACTCCTGCTGTCTGCTGGGCATGCGTCGCAGGGCTCTGGTCTTCCAGCCCGTTGTACAGCTCAAGGAAGAGACCGACTTCGTGTACGTATCGCACTGCCTGAACTTAAAGGGACACACCAATTTAACACATGACGATCAGTTAGTCATTACAGGAAGTACTACTTGAAAACAGTTGTATAATGTCTGCTGTGTCTCAAAAGGGAGCTTTTCAAAGTCTTAGAAAGTTGCGTTATGGGAAATCTAGGTTCATATTTGGCGCTTGATCCATTTTAAGAACTAATAATCAGGATATCTCGGGCCTCTGTTGCATCGATTTTTACCATTCTTTTTTTAAATCTGTCTCTTGTGAGTTCCCCAACTTTAACCGTTTAACATGGCTAAGACTACCAACTGTAGCCTAAAACTATATGCGATCCCCATTCATGCAGTGCACATTAGATTTGATTGGGTTAAACTTAAATGATTTCTGTGGTTCAATTGGGCTGCAGCAGCCGCAGATAATATTGATGAGGTTAAGAATAAGCCAGGTAGTGTGTGCTTAAGATGATAAAATGAATAATAATAAACGAAGAAATAACACTGGCAATTTGACACACTATTTTTTCTAATTATTCTGCATGTTAATGCTGGCTCACCCAACCTGCTGTGGTGCCAAAGCTAAGATGAATGTGTAAAAATGATTGATGCTGAATCCAAAATACCAGTTTTAGCATTCAAAGTCACTCTTGTATCACAGATGCATGTGGTCCAGATGGGAATTGATCTTGTCACTGCTCCCTATTCATGAGAAAATATTAGATTTGTGCCACATGTGACCATCAGAAGTGAACATTAGAATTAGGCTTAGTGTAAAAAAAGCCATAATGACAGTGCTGAGATGTCCTTGTGTGTCTGCAGTCACAGGATCCCTAAGGAGCAGTGGTGGTTGAAGCTGCGTCCTCTGATGAAGATCCTGGCTAAGTACAAGACGAGCTACGATGTCTCGGACTCAGGACAGCTGGAGCACGTCATACGCAACCGGCCTAAAGAGTCGGACGCCTCAGTAGCCATGTGAAGGCCAGTACATACGGTGGCCTGGTCTGTGTGTCAGACTGAAAGCCTGTGAGGCATCAGTCCGTGTGTTCTTAAAGAGCTCCAGTAACAACGTCAGCAGCAGTATCTGTTTGGCCACATACAGTGTTCATGTCCTGTCGGTGTCATTTTCTTCAATGTCTCTCCTCTCTGTTTTGTCTTGACAAACTCATGAACTTTAGCCTAGCCTCTGCAGTGTTTCTAATATCAAACACACACACACACACACAGCTGTCCTGCCGTGCATCTGTATGTCCTTGTTGCCCTGGTTGTTTAGTGTCACCCTTGTTTATAAATTGCACTTTCTGTGTCTGCAGTTGCTTAGGCAGGCTCTGAGCCCAGAGCTGCACGAGGACAGAATAGACACTGCATCTGCTGTAAAAACCAGTGTATCCGCCTAGAACCAGGTTCAGCATATTTATGTGAGACTGATGCAATACAGTTCTACTGCTGCAAGTCAAGAGAACTGCATGCTGTGCTTTACACTGAAACTAATATTTATCTTTTTGAACATTGTTTATTTTGCTTATAAACATGGATATATTATTATTATTATGATTATTATTATTATAACTGTAGGCACTGCTGTACTGAGTAGCTGTCTGTCATATTGCACCAACAAGTTAGATGTGTAAGACTAATGTGTCCCACAGAATAAAAATCAGACTTGAGAAGTGGTACCCTATTGATTAGTGTCACTGGATTTATTGAATTTATTTATTTAACCCGTTAATACCTTGTTATTCTCCTTTATTTCTCCTTAAGTAGCTTTGAAGTTGGTAAAATCATTGTATTCCACTCAGTCTGACAGTATCATATATATTCTTTATCGGGGTTTCAAGCTTGGACAACAAAAATAGGTTTGTTATTGCTGACCCATCAACAGGTTAGTGAGCCATGGAGGGATTACTGAATGGACCTACCAAGCACAGGCCAAGGGGTCAGGGGGCCACAAGGCCAGAGCCTTTGTTTGAAGTGACTGTTAATGTTTCTTGTTGGAAAGACAATCAAACTACCGACTACAGGCATAAAACAACTACAAAGATGCAAAACAACTTCAAAGAGGTGCAAAATGATCATGAAGAGACACAAACTGACTACAAAGAGACTCAAAACAACTACAAAGTGGCACAAAATGACAACAAACAGACAAATTGCGAAGAGACACAAAACAGCTGCGTCATTTGTAGTCATTTTGTGTCCCTTTCAGTCTGGGGGTCTAGGGGCAGATTGTCTCATAAGGTTTTTAAGCAAAATGCTCCTTGATGGGGGCTGCTGGCATTCTATTTGGTAACACTATAAACACAGTTGAGAAATACGTGAAGGCAGCAAATTCAAAATCTGTATAATGTTCGTAGTAGTAGTTAGGGAAATTGCTGTTTGCCATGCAGAACAGGGTCCTGTTCTGACTGAAAATCAGCTTTAGACCATCTCAGATCACGGAAGGACTGAAATACTGAAGAAAAGGTGTGCGGAAAGGGAATATATAGAGAAACATCTTCTGATAAACGCAGTCTTTTAATTGAGAACTAGCAATACCTCTACCATGAGACAGAGTTGACCAGTTATTAAAAACAGGATTCAAAGAGACTCACAGACTGCGCTAGTGCTGGTGTTTTCGAGTCCTACCTAAAAGCCAGCAGATGGCGACAGAGCACTGTCACATCCCCGGTGCCCGGGTTCATTGGGTGCATTATGACACGGATTCCCTCCATCAGTTGCTGTCCACTTCTGCTCTTCACAATTTCAGTATATGGTGGCTTAAATCCAGTAAAGTAGATTAGCTGTGTGAGGCTTTGTGTGTATGTGCGTGTGTGTGTGTGTCTGTAGCCATAATTAGGAATTAATCTTATCATTTGAAAGAAAATTTCAATTTCCCATGGGTGTATTAATTGTGTATACATGTAATTGGGCTTCTTTTTCCCACCTAAATGGACCGTTTTTTCTGTCGTAACTCCGAGTAATTACATGCATATGTGGCTGGGCTGAGGCCATTGCTTAGCGACAGTGCAGTGACGTGAAATGTAATTTGAAGAAAAAGCTACCTGAATCACCTTTACTCCCACCAGACCCTCCTAGGATAATTATCATCCTTAACTTAAACCTGTGCGGTTAATTCAGCCTCACACCCACGCCTCTGCACAAAAAGACACCTCCTTCCCACCGCTATAATTTCCTTGAACCCCAATTGGCACATGGTTCATTGTGGAGGCATGTTGCTGGCTACTTCTCTCCGAGCATGAAATTAGTAAATCCAATAATTTGGGTTGATTTAAGAATGCAAGGGGAGACCGTGGGGTCATATGCCCATAGGTAATCAATACTAATTACCATTTCATTTCTCCCCCCACTTTCTTTTCTTTTAGAATCACATGCGACTCTGATCTCATTGGACTGATTAAAGGTTGCAAATGAAGGGTCCTCACTCCCTGATTCTCATCAAAGGCCAAGCACATGAGCGGTAACTTTGTCTTCATTTAATTCTACATTGTCTTCAGACAAGGCCCCAATTATAAGCTCGCAGTGAATCTCCAAAATAGCTGCCACACATTGACCTTTTTTAGATTAAAAGCACATTCTCTACCCATACAGTCCAATTTCCCTACTAATGAACCACAGTGTTTGGAATTTGTAGTTCTGTAATAACTAGTGAAGAGTACCAATGCTAAAATAGATCACTATAGAAGGTATTGTGATAACAATAGCAATGAGAGCCAATAAATCCTAGCTGACTGAGATTGAAAAAGCAATATGTTTTTTTTTTTTTCAATGAATCACACATGTGACATTCAGAATGAATATTTATGAATAAATAAATCCATGCAGAAATAAATGAGCGCATGATACATTCCAGGAGAGAGTGCAAGATGAAAAAGCACAGAACAGCAGAAGTTATAGATTTTAGATATGAGTCTACTGCAGTCCCTATTGGCTGCATTGAAAACATATACTTTGCTGGAACTGGTTGCCAAATAGACAAGAGTGAATCACAGGACCGGTTTCCAGACATTGGATAAGGGATTTGATCCACCTCGCACACACGAGAGAAGCTGTGGCTTAAAACAAGCCCAGCGAGTCGCACTCCAATTTAGGCTTCCCACAATCCAGCAGGCGAGTGGCGAAACACTCCTATGAGAATTTCCTTTTGACAATTAAGACACCCATGGAGGCATGGAGAGCTCTCAATTCCATTAGCCTCTGTGCTGCTTCACTCTATCTGTCCACTGAGCCTTAACTTACTTATTAGTACAAGTCTGCCGTATTTTGTTAGGGAAGCGATTAGTGAAATCTACATGAAAAGGCAATTTCCCCCTTCCTTTCTTTCGCTTCACTCTCCCGCACTTCATTGAGATCAGACAGATCTAAAGAATGGCATTTGCGCACTAATGAAGTTCGCTCTGCATCATTTTGGATGTTATTCCTTGGATGGAAGTGACTTGTGTCTTTATTTACTCGTTTCTGTGTGACAAATGGTCAGAGTTGGCTAAAATTACATCGGTGCTGGGGTGCCCCCCCCCCCCGTTTAACCAAAGGCTGGGAGCATCGGCTGGCAGTCAGCTTAGAGACTGCAGCTCCACTTTGATGTATTGGAGTTAATATCTTCCTGACATTTCTCAGGACAGATTTTCATCACTGGATTCATCTGTACTTTTGGGGCTATGTGATAAATGAGTCAAGACATTCATTTTCCTCCCCTCGTCTCTCGCTTCTGTAGAGAACGGATGCGCATGTGGGCGTGCATGTGTAAATATGTATCTACTGTTGATGTGCAGGGAGGTGAATCTTTTTATGAGGCAGGTTGTGCGTGTGTGTGTGTGTGTGTGTGTTTCCAAATCTAGCCCCAGCGTGCCCAAGCGAGCGGGAGCCTGACGCCGGCGTACTTGTGACACAAAATAGACGGCGGCATTAATGGAAGTGACATTAATTTGACAGAGCGCTCACTAACATGCGAAGTCACTCGCAGTTCATAATAATAATATTAACTCAGCATTAACATGCAAGGCTGTCTGTTGCACCAGATGCCGAGTGTTTCGGAGAGAGAGCGGGTGCTGCAGCCTGCCTTTTCTGGGCCACGGGTGGAGGACGCACAACAAGAAAAGCCTCATTCTTACTGACCGTATATCGTAGTGGTGCTGACATACTGAAACTCCTCTGCTGTGGCTGCAGGGAGACACTTTGCAGCCCAGCCATCATCCGGCAGCATTCTCGAAATAGCTAAAAGCAACCAGACGGTGTAGAGGTTAGAGTTTAGGGAGCAGGTTTAGATGTAAAACCTGTTCGTCACTGCACAGCAGATATATCTTTTTCAACTTGATGAATTGCTAGCATGCCCTTGAGCAGGTGTTGCCAGTGGGAAAGCTAAAGGCTATTTAGTCCCAGCCATTAACACTAATCAAAAACCACTTTACCTGATAAGAACTGCAGTGGCCGTCTACCAACTACGGTCACCCACATCCCTCTGTGCTAGTATTGACCGCGCTTAAACAAGGTGCCACTAGTAGGAACCATGAAGGTGATGAAGAGATTAGGGTGAGAGTGCTAATTTGTAGCAAAGCAAAAGTTTATGACAGATTGCAAAGATTGTGTCCCAACCAGGTAAGAGCACAATGCACATATATAAAACATGCCCTCACATGGATAGACACAAAAACATTAATGCAGGACACGGTGAGACAAAAATCTGTGGTGCCAGAGCAGAAAATAACATACACAGGGTTACACACATTCACCTTAACACACACACACAAACAGAGGCCTATACAGTATGGATTGGGCATTGACCAAACCTCATGAAAGATGCAGTTATGCAGATGGACTCAGCGTGAGTGAATGCAGGCCAAAGGGGGCTGGTGTGGAGTAGCTGAAAGCTATCCCCTGCTCCTTCAGGCAACAGAAACCTTCTAGTGTCACACTGCATCACCAGAATTTGAAGAAAAATATTCGAACAACCTTTTTATCCCCCCATGAGGAGGAGGAAGAGGAGACGAAACTGATATAATCAAACAATAACTATGATGAAAACTCCACATGATTTTGTTGACAAAAAAAGAGGAGTTGAAGTTGAAAATAAAAACTTTAAAGCTGTTATATTCAATATTTTCATATTAACAATGGATCACATGACTACTTGTGTGTGAACCGACAGAAAATTATCACCTGACTCTGCAGTTCTACATAGCTTTATAGCAACATTCATCTCATTATTTGCAGCTTTACTACTGTGGTTCACGCCCACCGCTGTCCACCGTAGCAGGCAGCTGTTTTCAGTGAAAAAGCTCTATGTATGTACACTACATACCCAGCACCAAACAGCAGTCAGACCAAGTTAGCCACTAGCTAGTGAGCATAGTGGAGCATTTCGCTTTTAATGAGCCAGATATTTCCCTCAAGGGTTAGTGGAGGCTAAAAAGAGAGCTAAAAGGAGAGTGAAAATTGGACTTTCGCCTGGTGGCCAGAAACACGACTCCAAATGAATGCTAATGCTGCTCTGTATCTGCTCTATGTGTAACTACTTAAATGGTGATAACAATGTCAGTGTTGTGTTCACAGCTTAGTTTACGTTAAATACAGTTAACGCAGGTTTAACGAAATATTTTTACCGAAAATATTTTTGCTGACTAAAGAAAAGGAGAAGGAATTATATATTTCTTGCCCAGGACCAGTTGCTAGGCTACAGCCAATAAATAGTCAAGCAAATAACCCCCTAAAAACCCCCCAATTTTTGTTCATGCCCTGGTTTTTGTACGTAATAAACTAACCAGATATAATGTGTTAATTAGTGAGCTTTAGAGGTGCTGGTAGGGTGATTTTGTTACCTTCGGGCAGAACCAGGCTAGCTGGTTCCCCCTGGCTCCAGCATATTTACTATACAGAAAATGAAAATGTGGTATCAATCTTCTCGTTTTTGTACTGGCTAAACAAATGAGTTAATTTGTGAGCTTTACTGGTGCTGGTAGGTGAATTTGTTTGACTTTAGACAAAGCCAGGCTAGCCCCTGGCTAGCCCCCAAGCTAAGCTAAGCTAACTGGCAGCTGGCTCCAGCTTCATATATATACAGATATGTGTGGTATCAATCTTCTCATCTAACTCTTGGCAAGAAAGCAAATAAGCATATTAGACAACTATTCCTTCAACATCAAACTAGACACCCTCTTTGCAGAGTTTAACTCTTTAATCATACAACTTTTGTGGCCAATTTTTTATGTTATTTTAGCCTAAAATCTATTTTGAATTTGACTAAAGTGGTTGTTCTTGACTAAAACTGAAATAAAATGTTTACAAAGTTAACATATCTATTGATACTAAAACAAGACTAAAATGTTTTGTTTGTCTAAGTTGCGACTAAAATGTCCAGAGTTTTAGTCAACTAAAAATAAGAAGGATGTGATGAAAACTCACACTTTGATCTCAGGACTAAGACTGAATCTAAAAATGGCTGACAAAATAGAAAACTAATAGTACAAGATGGTGTCACTATGGCAGTAGTGCATCTGGAAGTCTGGAATCTTCGAAAGGCAACTTCGAGAACATCTTTCACTGCTGTGTACTATTTCTTCAAGCAGTTCTTGTTTTATCCTTCAACTCGTGTTCACCTCCCACACAGGCAGCCTGTTTGTGTCTGCCATGTTTTCGACATTCTTTACTGAGGAATACTGTAATTTGCTGTGCAGCAGAATGGACAGCAGTGCAACAGCACCCACATACATGCCCAAGTCTGAAGGTCGTCGGTGCTTGTATCATGATTAGAAATGAGGGATGCTAGAAGATCATGTAGGAAAAAAAGACAGAAGAAAAACTGCAGTGTCCTACTGCAGATTTCCATCGCTTCATACATGCATAATTCAATTTCATATTTTCCCATTTTATGGCCCTAAATATTCATGAATGATAAGAGCTCAGGGCAAACTTGTTCAAAACTTGGCGAATCCGTGAAAACTTGCTTCCTGCGACGTGTGTTTTGGCCGGAGTTGTTTTCGTTGCCCCTTGCTTCAACAAGATCAATATCGCCCCATCGCTGTACCCCCGCATATTGTGTTATGTTACACCATCACCGGCAAATGAAATAATGAATTCATGGCTTGACACAAAGGCAGATGAAGGCATATTTGAACATTCAAAGAGAGAGCGAGGGGAGAAAGAGGGAGCGAACATTCCCAAAATTAATTTTCATCTCCAGGGTTCATGCATATTTAATAGAGCGCTTGAATATCATAGGGTAATACTAGCCCGGCGTGCATACAGAGGCCGGGCTGCAGAGAGAAAATAAACGACTGTGATCGTTGTCATGAGCAATAACTCTCTGTAGAGCTGGGAAACAAAATAGCCAGAAATGCTTTGATGAAGGAGAGTGGGAGAGGAGGAGGAGGGCAGAGGGAGAGAGAGAGAGAGAGAGAGAGAGAGAGAGAGAGAGAGAGAGAGAGAGAGACATAGCACAGCAAAGGAAAGCGAGTGAGACAGAAAGAAGCTGTAGCAGAGGTTAAATACTGGTGGAGTGACAGTCCCTTTGGATGCAGCTGCTGCGGCTGCTGCTGTCTTTGTTTTGCAGGGGGATCGGAGCAGGGGAGTATGGAATATAGGGATGGTGGGGGTGGTAGGGGGTGGGTGGTGACTGAGTGACAGTAGTTGACAAGCCCCGTGGACGGCATCCCAGGAGGCTCTGTTGCCCCCCACCTCCCTTTCCATGAGTAAACACATCACAGAATTAGCACATGCAAGCATGCAGTGCAAGTGCGTAGTACACACACACACAAGTCCTTGAAAACATGTTCTCACACACAGACAGGCTTTCAGTTGTCAGTGAGGGACGGACTGAATACAAAGCTCCAGCCCTCTTTTAAGCGCACATTAAACATTAAAGCGTCTGCCATTACCCAACATAACATGTGCACTGGTGTTGCTGATAAGCTTGCAGGGTTTTGCGTCTGTTTTCCACCTGTGTGCTCCAAGGTGGTGCACTTTAAGCACGCACCAGCAGTGTCTACTCACCTATTAAAGTCTCCGCGCTTATCCCGTATTCATCCCACGTGTGACAAAAAAAAATGAGGCATGAAACAGCGTTGTCATGCTGAACAGAATTTTAATTACCGACCCTCTCCTCCCTTCCACGCGTGTGCGCTCCCAATTGGTCTGAAATAACGGCGAGAAAAAAAAAAAAGACACCAGAGGCGAATGAAAGAAGAGGAGGCCTTTCTGAGTGGTAGACAGCGCCATTAACATGGCACTATCAGAGCGTGCTGGAAAAAGCCAATATCAGAGCGCAATATTAACACCATGTGGAGCAATTCAGCCACCTGAATGCAATGAGAAAATGGGAAAAAAAATATGGTAATTATTTTTCTTAAAGCACCGAGGCCTGTCTTATTCTACTGGAGAATTAAAAACATGGAGAACGTACGGTGGCCCTGAAGGTTGTGTTTTGACCTTCAGGGCCACCGTAAGAATGTGATGAAAAAGACAGTCAGTATGTTATATTCACATGCAGAACCCCATGCCAAATAAAACTGAAAGTAAAGTGAGGCCTCTGTTTCTTTGAGACATCCCTGCTTTCCTCAGCTAACCGCTCAGACTTTTGTTGCTGAGATGTGAAGCGGAGTTAAAAGACTGATGCTGATCTGAATAAACTTGAATAAACTGAATAACCCCCGCATCCCTCCCTTTCCTCCCTCTGATCCCCAACCCTCACGCCGCGAGCTCTCTGACAGCTCAGGGAGCCCCACTAACTCATCTCAGCCCCCGTGACTCCGACACCCTGCTTGTTTAATTTCCCATCCGCTAAATTGAGTTGTAAAGACTTGTAAAAAATAACGACGGCAGCGGACGGGCCGTGTTCCGTTTCTTCACTCCCCTCCCACACCCCCTACCACCAGCTCCCTTTCTCTTTCCCACGAGTCCCAGGTGGGCTGTTTGTCGATCCATTTAAAAGCCGTGACACGTTAACAAGAGCGAGAGGATATTTATGGAATGCTGACCTCCTGCACTGCTGAATTCGCCGTTTTGATGCAGGTGTGTGCTAAAACTTTAATTTATTCCCCCCTGATCAGTCACGGGGAGGAGGTCGAGGCAGATCTGAGGCACGCAGATGTGCGGGATCTGTTTATACGCCACAGACTGAACATATGGATACAGTAACATGAACCCAGACCTCCACAAACACAGTAGTACAGAACATGGGGTTAATCTTTAGGCTCAGCGTGAGAACACAAACTATAAATCCCACTTAAGGCAAGAGCAAATCAATCTTTCATATTCTCCATCTCACACTGTTTACTCGTTAACCATTTCAGCACTGATTGCGATTCCTGTGGCAGTTAACCCATGTTAAACAAAGGCAGTAAAATAAAGGGAGTGTTAAATTCAGTCAGTAGCAATACAATTCATTAGGTGCAATTTGGTAAGTGTGTACCTCATAAATCATACTCTGTTGGGTGGTAGCACTGCACCACTGTACAGTATGGGGGGGCATAGGCAGAATAATGTAACCCAATCTGCAAAATCCTTTCTCCCTGATGCATGCTATTGCTCTCAGCAACTGAGTACAATAGAGCCACAAAGAAGGAGGGCGAAAGTTATACAACCCTGTTAACATGCATAAAGAATGCATGCATTAAAAAATGTATAAGTCCTGCAGGATTTAATCACATCCTTATTGAAGATTTTTCACACAGCTATGATTTCTTCACTTTGAGGGGATACAGTCCGAAGAAAAACTTGAACGTCCATTAAGCTTATGGTTCAGGGAAGAAGAATTCCACCAGAGCAGTCTGACAAGTTTGACGGAGAGTCAGGCAGACTGCTTCTACTCAAATGGTCCCCTTGTGGACTGATGGAGCGTGCTTTATGTTGTAAAGACCGATGACCAGACTCCAACTTCTCTCCCGGGATTAAGCCACCACTTTCTTGTGAGTGTGTGCATGTGCGCGTACGTGTGTCCTTGTACATGCGTACATGCCTGCCCCCAGTCAGGTATAACTTGCACTTGCATGTTCTTCAGGACTCAGCCATGTGTGAAGGAGGGACACACTCAGTCTGCTGCTGGTAAAAGCTTTACGTGCTACCAGTGTCACTATGGATCTCTAGTCACTCATCCGCACTGAGCAAACTGGACAACTGACTGTTGTTTCCATGGAGAGGTTTGAGGTGACATATTAAAGCACTCTCCTGCAGCCATGTTGGAGCTCCTGTTAGCAACAGCTGTGATTAGCTGATTGTGCGTCTAAATGTACAGATCTGCTGAAATGAAAGCTAATTTTTGCTAAGAAATCAGTATATATATCCTTGGTGTTTGTTTTGACTTGTTATACGTATTTGGTCAAAATTGTACAAAAAGAAGGTTTTTTTTCTGCTGATAGTGCCCCCCTACGTTGGAGTCCACAGAGTGCGATTTGACTTGTGTAATATCTCTGTGGTCATGAACTATAGATGATTTATAATGTAAATTAAATTCCAACAGCTATACATACTGTGATTTCAGCATTCTGTACGTGTTTGTCTGTGACTCCATATGTTACTGGCAATGTACGAAGCTCCGAGGTCATTGGACAATGCTAGCTAGCTAATGCTAGCTACAATGTGGGAAGAACACAATACTTGGGGTGAAGGAGCAGCCATTAACTCAGCAGCTGTTGATATAACATGACCAAAAAACGTACAGTCCAGTGGGACTCAGTGCTAACGTTAGCAAGCTAAGCATAGCTATACGCCGCTTCTCATACATATGTATGTGCAAGTCACCAAGAAGCAACCCTACTACTGTTACCCTTGCTTATATTTTTTGGCCCTTATCGTTAATATTTTTATGCTTGCATGCTCTCCTAATTTGCACTAACTGGTATACAACAATTTCCCTCGGGATAAATAAAGTTCTATCTTATCTTAACAAGCTTCCACGTTCCAAGAGGAATACAAACAAATGTTGAATGCTGTAGAGGGACATATGGCTTAAATTGCTAACAGTACATTACCAACCCTATGTGTGCTTGTTGATAAAGGGGGAGGCGGGAGTCTCTCAACTTTTATAGGCTACATGGGAGTCGTAGCTATGTATGTCCAAAAAAGTTTTAATCCTCTTGAAAAATGGAAATATTTGCAATCACTGCAGTATTATCATAGTTTATATTTCCTGACACAATAAGTCAGGAGAATTAAAACTTTAGTTTGACTTTAACCAACAATTATGCTACTGCTACATCTTTTGCCTTCAGTGTATGATTATGTAACTGTTATTGTCTTTGTATCTGATTTGCACGCTAGCAAACATCTCATACACTGGTGTTAGTGGCAAGTAGCAAGTTAAGTCCAGTAAAGTTCCAGCTACACACTGAAGTGCTAATCAGGATCAAAGAGACAGCGGCTGAAGACAACAGTTTACAGTACGTTTGAAGACAAGCTACCTTATCAGACTGTTGACTGCAGTATCCTGCAGCAACATCACAAGAATCTTTTTAAGGGCTTTGTTCTTTTTCTAGCCTGGATTTTCAATTATGCACAAAATTCTCCTCTAGACCTCCACGGTGGCGGCTGACAGATTGGTTAAGCAGATTTGTGGGACACCTACAAAGCTTTGAAATACAGAGAGAAAGGAGAGAAAAAAACAGGAAGAAAGAAAAACTGTCAACTCACGAGCCATTCATTGGTCCCATAGAGCCAGACAGGTCTTACAGTTTGCATCAGTGAGTGAATAGGCTGTGCTGCTCTGTCTTTTTTCTTACAGGGAAGAAAGGGGCACACATGCGCTATCTGGAAGGAGAAAATAGAGTATCATCCTGAACTCGAGGAACACGATTCAAAAGAGCTTGTAATATTTTCAGCACTTCAAAATCTTTGATTTAATCTAGAAGTAACTCTTTTTATCCTGTGTTTCCATGGAAACGAGTGAAGTTGGGGCAGAGGAGAATAGGCAGGGAGCCTGATAAGGGGAGGAAGAGAGAGGAGTGGAAGGGGAGGACTGATGAGGGAGGGGTACTTTCTTTTAGGAATTGAGGAGAGGGATGAAGGGATGAGGATTAGCTGAAGAAAAGGTGTCTGTCCTGTAGCTTTCTCTCCATCTCTCTCTCTCTCGCTCTCAAACTCCCTCCCATCACCTCCATGTCCTTGACAAGCCTGCTCACAAAGGTATTTATCAGCCTCCATTCCATTAATTACCATCCAATTAGCTACTCCCACAGTGGAACTGCTGCAATACTGCACAGTGTCAAGTCAGTTCACTTAGCGAGTCCTGACACCTTCATGTTTGCCGCTTTCTTCAAACTCACAGTGATAGAGCGAAGAAAGTTTGCACAAAGAATCCCTTAGCGTGCTAATGCGTCCATTAAAACTGTATTCATCTCCTCACTTGTACATTAGACGTGGTTTAATTCGCGGGTTAGAAGATTTGTCACTAAATAGCCATTTTAGCTAATTGGCAAGGCAGCTTAGCCTTGTGTATTTGATGTTTCTTGCTAGACGTCTTTCATGTCAGTGATATAGGCTTATTAATGCGCAGCCCCTTTACGCTCATCGCGGTCCTCCTTCATTCAAAAGCCTCCAAGGGAAGAGAGGAAAAAGAAGTTTAGAATGACTTTTCGGGGTGGGGTGGGGGACGGGTTGACAGACCCTGAGCGAGCCTGGCTAATTGGTTTGCTCTGAGACTGGCCCACTGGGCTGTGGGCAAGCACAAGCATGTGGCATTGCTGTCTTGTTAGCATGAAATTAGCCTCTGACAGTGAATTAGACCAACTGCCTCCAGCCACTAGCCATCACATAAGTGTATTACACTTTCAAGAGAGCTCTCCTCTTTGACAAGTGCAAAACAAACACGCATGCACTCGCACAAACGCTGACGCACACGCGTGCATCCGACACATTAATGCAGCGCATACAGCAAACACACACAAAGTCATTAAGCCTATAGCCAGAGACTAAATACCCCGAGAGCTTTTTAGCTGTGTGCTTTGCATTCATAACAAATCAAATTCTAGTTTCTCATAACAAGCTCCTGCACTCCTGAATCTTAACCCCCCGTTAAAAAATACCCGTCCTCGTGGGTAACAAGCATATTTGCTGGATGAATGCAGACAGTAAGCATGTTAATGTGTGTACAGTCGGGTCCATTTGTGTGTGTGTGTGTGTGTGTGTGTGTGTATTTGGGGGGTGTGTATGCTGGGCTGAGAGGCTGAGTCTGCAGCACACCATCCCACACACCAAGCACAGCGCCTGAGGTTGTTGAGTTCTTTAGCCATGCTGTGTGGACCCCCCCTCGGACTAGGAGTATGCTGACAGAGCAGCTGCTGCACACACGCACACACACACACACAGAGTGAAGTGATGTTTTCCTCTTTGATCAGGCAGGCGTACGGTATGTGAGTTCAGCAGAGATAAGACGTTGATGTTTAAGGTGATTACGAGTGTGTGTGCCCATGTGGGTGCGTGAGAGGAGTCTGTCGGCTTTCATTCAGATATAGGTTGTTGTTGGTGAATGTGTCAGTTGTATTACATTTAAAGGCATTAGGCTGATTAGCCCCCTAAAAAACTTTACTTAAGGTTGTGTCTTTAATAGCTGATGGATAGTCTTGGAGTCAAATGCATCATATTAACAGCTAATTAGAAGTATATTTGCCATCCATTTACTGACGCTTGTAGAACTAGACTCATAACCTAATCGGCTGCCAGTTTGAATCCCAGAGCTGACTGTGAAGGTTTTTGTGGGCGAACAACAACTGGGATGTCTTTGAGCAAGAAATGTATTCCATAACAAGACTAAGGCTTTGCTTAGCTTGCATGCAAATCAGATTTGTTTCTCAGATCAGATCTTTAAGACAGACTGCCCGCACTGTTATTTGCGATTGATCAGATCGGATTTGTGTGTCCAGACATCACCAACCTCTCTGCATGGGTTGCTGTGGTAATGACATAGGCATCAGTAACTACGTATGGTGGTGACGCTGCTTTCCAGCGCGGAAGCACGAGAAATGGAGCTCCATCATCTCGCCCTCCAAACAATCACTCTGTCAAGTCGCGGTACATTTGCCTGTATACAGCCGCTCTGATGCACTTCTGTCATTCTGGTTTTAACGTTGTCGTTGTGTGTCGTGTTGCAAGTGACGTTAAAGACATTTTGAAATCCGTCAGAGCATCCGGACTGAGATGCATCTGTAGAAATCTGATTGGAATCGCATTTCTAACCACCCCCAAATGTGGCTTGGATCCAATTTGTAAAAATGTTGTGGTTGTGGTTTTTTGCTGTCTGGATACAATCTGGATATGCCAAAAAACTGATATGATCAACATGCCAACATCAGCATGCTAATATGGGCACAATGACATTGCTAACATGCTCAACTGTAGCTGATGTTTAACAATGTTTTTCATGTTCACAATCTTAGTTTAGCATGTTAGCATGCTAACATTTGCTAATTAGCACTCAAGACATTGTTCATAAGGCTGATGACAATGTTATACATTTTGTTGGTATTTGGTAATAAACCAAAGTACTGGACAAATTTGGTACAGAATTTTATGGAAATTCACCCAATACTTGTCGAGACATTTTACTCAAAACCACAAATAACTGTCATTAGGATACATTGTCAGGGAACCATGAATGTCTGTACAAAATTTTGTGCCAATCCATTTTGTAGATGTTGAGACATTTTACTGGATAAGTAGGCTAAAATGTTTCACCTGCTGGCGGCACTAGGTGAAAAGCCAGAGGATCATCAAAGTAATCAGGATTCATTCTCCACCATGGATATTTATACCAAGTTTCATGGCAAATTCATTCAATAGTGTTGAGCAATTTCACTAAAAAACAAAAAATATCAACCTCATTGTGGCGCTAGAGGAAAAGTCAGGGGTCTCCAAAGTTAATAGGTTTCATCCTCTGACTGGTGATCATGACTGTCTGAACAAAATGTTAAAGGCATTCAACAGTTGTTGAGATATTTCAGTCTGGACCAAAGTGGTGGACTGACCGACTGCGATTTCCATTCGTGGAGCCACGTCACTAGCACGGCTTAAAAATGTCAATTACTAATGGTTTAAAAGCAATCAAAGCCCACCTGAGCACAGCAAACATTTTTAGATAATATTGTTGGTGATACAGTACACAAGATAAAAAGGGCCATCACTGAGTGAAGACATGAGGTTTAAAAGTGCAGGTGTCCAAGTCGTCTTGGTCACAAAAAGGGAAAGCGAGGTCATTAGCCACCTTTAGATGTAACGCCAGGCACAGTGGAAAGGTGCAAAGAAAAAAAGAGAGGAAAAAAAACATGTTCTCAAAGGACTGATTACAGCCGTGACCTTTTATCTGATGGCTCACTAATTGAATCATGTAGTAAATAGATGATGGTGGTGGTGGTGGTGGCGCTGGCGATGATAATGAAGAAAATGGCTTCTTTTTTTTTTAACCGGAGGAGTGTAGAGGTGGTAATACTAGTAATTGTAGTTTAAATGGAGGGCGCTGTAGGAAAAGTCAAAGACACGAGGATGACATGAATAATACAAGAAGTAGCAAGATAAAACCAGAAGCCCTGAGCTTGCACTAAAATAGAACTAACCTCGCAATTATTACTGACAGAGAGAGAAAATGATCATTATGGGGACCATATACAGGCCGTTAGTAATTTAGAATGAGCTACCGAGCTCAAAGGTAATAGCACTGGAGGGGAGCAGAGCATGAATTTTTAAAAAGTTTTTCTACTGTAAAAGGAGAGAATATACCTCAAACAGCCATCAGACACATAAGGGGGAATAAAAAGCGAGCAGCTCGAGCTACTGCTATTTGATGCCACATGGAGCAGAGAGTGAAATGATTGACATAATCAGAATCATAATAATTGCCACGGAAATAACACTGCCAATCAGGCAATCATGTTGGTGTGCAGGCTATGGTAATTGGAAAACGTGGTGACTGACAGTATCAGTGTGAGCCGTCCCCACCAACACCTGCTAAATTGCAATTGGCACAACACAGACGTAGTATGAGTTGAGTCACGCAAGACAGATGGACTAGCCTTTCCATAATCACATGGAAGGAAAAGTACTGCTTGTTTCGTGGGACAGAAAATGTGTGGGGCAGATTGGACCGTGTACAGAGCAAAATGTCATGAGTCAGTACAGACACACATGCTGATTTTCTTCCTTCTGTCTTTCATCTAAATGAACCTTCTCTTCCCTGAAAATCTATGTGGCGCAGATTCCGTGGGTGCTCAGGCATCTGTGAGCACCCACAGGGAAATCATACAGTGGGGTGACCATAGAATAGAGCAAAGCAGCGTTTCAACTGTGAGCTTCCCCTCTTTCTATAGGTTTGACCATCCTGAGGTTTCATGCAGTGGTATAAAGCGTGTCATTTTGCAACACCTTGGCTGAAACAAGTGCACAATCATTTTCAAACAGAGGCAACCAGTATATCACATGGGTCCATTTGTAACCAGACCTTTTAAAAAACAGTTTTTAATACAAGGTAGAGTTCCCCTCTGATACCAAAACATCCAGGATCACCACTCAACAACCTCATCTCGTCCTAACTTGTATTTGTATTATCAAACTTTTTTTTTCTAATGTAATGCATTTGGCGCCTATATCTACTGGAGTGATAGTTATGTTTGTTTGCAGCATAAATTACCTTCTCTCACAGTGTGTTGACACTGAATTTTAGAGGCAGCGCTATTGCATATAACGGTTTTGAGGCGAAGAATTGAGGCGAAGACACGTGACTTAAACAAAAAGTTTGTGTTTATGTGATAGGTTGTATAACTTCACTTCATAAACATACAGAGGCAAGAGGAAAAAGGAGAGAAACTGAAGAAAAACAACAGGAAGAACTGGACTTCCTGGTCACTGTAAGATCATTAGAGTCTGAGGTTTCACATAAACACAAATAAACACTCCCACACACACACACACGGTAAGTTGCTAGCTAGCTGGCTCTGAAATCTGTACATAGACAGCAACATGAACACAAACATTTGCATGAATACAACACAAGGTGGATATTGACTTCTTATTCAGTCAGAATCCACCATTAGACACCTGCAGATGTTCCTTTCTTGTATTAAAAGTGATAATATGGCTCTGGCAGTATTAAAAAGAATCGTGCTGTGTTTGCACTTTTTGTGCAAATAAGAAAAACACTTATTGTGCTGTCCTCTAGGGTCAATTATATGATTTTTTAGAAATAATGTATTTCTCTATTTGCTGAATTAAATTACATAAAATGTTCCCTCGCTCTCCCATACCCCTGCCTCCACACTAAAAGCCTGGCTGGAAATCATCTTTCCACAACAGCCCATTGTGGCCTCAGGTTGACTCAACCTTAAGTTCACCCCTCTTACACACCCCGATTTCCTCGCCACGCTAATCTCCTGGGTGCATTTTACAGCACACGGCCTCGCTGTTTGTCTCAGGCTTCAACTTCCAACCCTGGGGCCAGGTAGCAGTAATGGGCTATAGAGGAAACAACATTGAAGCAGGACCCTGTAGTGTAGACCCTAATGAGAACAGGAACAGACAGGCACACACACACACACAACACAGGCACACATCTTTCTTACTCAAGCCGTGGGGGAATTTGATTATTAAAAATGGTTCCTGTGCAGCAACATGCCAGTCACTGGATTCTCAGGGCTTTTATGTAAAGTGGTACTCTCAGCCCACCTATCACAGAGGAATATTCAGTCGACAGCCCAGGGTGTCTAAATACAACAAGACTTTACGTTTTTGTCTAAATTAAAAGAATGGCTACAAAAGTGCTGATAAATATGCCTAAATAGATGAGACCTATAAAATAATGAATGACTTTACAGAAACATGTTTGTATAGTTTTTAAAGTATCCTTGTAGCTTTTGTATTCATGTAAAAAGCAATGCCTCATTTTTTTTATTATAACTGCAATATAATCTGAGAATACTGTTACGCTACAAAACACCTACACTGGCTACAAGATTGTATCACAGATTTCAAACAGTTCTCATATTCCAGGCAGGTACTTGTAACAAAATTTAAAGTGGCTCCATCTGCTGTGACAGCCTTCAGTGAGTGTGCATTTGTGAATGTGTCTCCGTGTGTGTGTGTGTGTGTGTGTGTGCGTGTGTGTGTGCGTGTGTGTTTGTGTATGTGTGTGGGCATGTGTGCCCACATGAGTGATTGAGTGTGTTCACCAGACTCTGTCATCACATGCTTTCATGGCTTTGTGAGCTCTCGAAGAAACCCACATTTTTCCAGTCAGCAGTTTCAAGCACACATGCACGCACGCACGCACACACGCACACACACACACACACACACACAAACACAATGCGCATGCTCTCACTCGCACTCACACTTTGTTTCACCGGTGGCTGGCAGGCTGTTCCACTACCTCACCAAGTCCACAAAAAGATCTGGCACATTTTTTTTTCCGAACGTGTTGCCTTTTTTCTTTTCCCATGTTGCCATGGCGATCTGACACACTGCATGAAAATGCCCCTTCTCCTGTTTCCAAATGAGCAGAAATGACTTGAAGGAGATGTGTAGGTCTCTGTTCCTGTTGTAAAAGCAGTCATTATTCTGTCTTTGTTCCCCTTGTTACTGGCACTATCTTCACCATGATGTACAGCAGGGTGTCAAACCAGAACCGGCCCGCCAAAGGGTCTAATCCGGTCCACTGGATGACTTTGCAAAGTGTGAAAATAGCAGAGAAGTCATTAATTCCAAATTTTCAATAAAATGCACTGCTATTCCTACTGTGCTGTCCTAATAAGAGCAGCAGGCACCAAGCCTTTCTGGCAGAAAGCCCTGAAGGTTAACTTATCCCGTGCACGAGTAGCAGGCCCTATGCTGGATATGCTATTATTGATCCCACGTGCTTATATACACGCTATGTGGCACAACACTGTCAAGCAAAGGCTACTGTCCATGCAGGAGCCGCCGGTGGAAAATGTTTTTTGTTAAAAAGGAGAAAAGTGAACACAGAGTGTAAATTGCAATGCACATGTAATGACAGTAGACCTACTGAATGTGGAAAAACTGACACATATTGTTGAAATTGCACTTAATTTTCTTAAGACACCTCAGGCTGTTCATCATCTGTTTTATACATGGATGGTTAATTAATTGTGAAAGTTTCAAAGTAAGGGATCATTTTGGAGGTGTTATTATTTATAGGTTATTATGCAGTGGTTTTACTGGTCCGGCCCACTTGAGATGAAATTGGGCTGTATGTGGCCCATGAACTAAAATGAGTTTGACGCCCCTGATGTACAGTATGCTCGTTGTTGAATTATGATACCATTAATGACACTTGCACCCTCATTTTTACATTGCATGAGGATTAATACTAATAAAATTACCATTTGGTATTTATAAACTATCAAATACACTGTGCTCACCCTTCTTCATATTTGCTCCACATTTCAAGGAAAAGAAAGTTTGAGAAGAGCTTTGTAAACTCTTCAACAGATGGGAATTGTGGGAATAGAATATTAATGCTAGCTTTGTTTGGGGGATGTATTTCTAAACGGGACAGTCAATTTAGAAGCAGGACAAATACACACAGACACTTTCTTGTGTTTGTTTCCTTGGTGATCAGTGGCCTAAATGTAATTTATGGGAATAATTACAGATAATCATATTCAGTTATGCACTTAATGCTAATATGGCTAACAATACAATTTAATGAAGACAGCCTTGACAACTCACAGTTTACCAAAGTAGACTGCTTTGCTTCATAATTGAAAATCTGCTTTGCAGTAGATGTGTGAAAAACGGTTTAATCTTTCATGCTGTCCAAATCCCCAAACTGCATTCACTCTGGTTGTTGACAGCACACTAAAAATACAGGTGGTCTGTTTCAGATGGAGAGGGTAATAACACACTTAGATGTTATTATCATAAATATTGATGTTGTAATATAACATAGACCTTGCGCTCATACATTTCAGGGTATATAAAGGTCAGGTCATGGCACGCTATCAAATTCACCATGAAACTGATTATTACACACATCTAATACATTATTTTGTTTGGAATGGCCCAAATACTACATGCTGTATTTTGATCCTGTTTCCTGCAGTCACCAGTGGACAGTTATTGCAATGAGATTGGTTGAAATGTACAATGCGACCTTTGCTACAGAGTGCCAGCACCATTAGCTAAAGGTCAAACCAGACGACACAGTCAACATTGGCCACAGCTCCACCGGCTGACATGTAACCACACAGGACCACAAACCCACCACCAGTCATGGTTCAAGTGAATTGATCTGCTTGTGTAGACCATGTGGTTCGCTTCAGTAAGAAACACTGACGATGATGGACTGTTTCCCCTATGCCTATTAGATGAGAGGTACATAGTCATGGAACTATACCAATAGGAATTTGTTATGAAAGACTGTTGTGGCTGTTGAACAAATGACTGTACTCCCTTGGTATCCAGTTTGACTGTATGCCGTGTCATTCAGACAGTTATCATGAGCAACCAAGTTGGAAAAACTTCATGTTAGCTTAGTTGTAATTCTGTTTTGGAGATACTGGGGATTTCTAACAGCTACGACTTATGCTGCTTAGTGAAAAGACCAGTGAAACAAACCTGTGACAAAATGGCTCCCATCACTGGGAATTACATCTAAATAAAATCCAATATTACCACTATTTCAGCTTAAAATGAGCTATACTAGATATATTTATCTGTTTTACTTAACAAACCAAAAAAGTAATAATTTTGGTGTGACAACAAGGCTAGCAGTAGGGCTAGCCACTGCTACAAGGCTAGCAGTTGGGCTAACCAACTTAGAATAATGTGTGAACACTCCCAAGCCAGTTTTTACTCTTCTGCCAACATTGCGTGAATGCAATATTATGCCACAAACAGACTGGGAAATTAGCCAGTGAAAGCAGCTAACGTATGTAACCTGTATCATAGAGACATCACAAATGCACATTTATCACTTCACTGCTCCATCTCTTGGAAACAAATATTTTAAGAATTCAGAGAGACATTGGTTCACATTTAATTCTGAATATTTACCCAGAGTGTGCTGAGGTTTCAAAATGGTTGGCATAATAATAAGGTCAATGAAATGCAAATTCTAATTACTTATACTATAATACAATACAACCCCATTCTCAAATATTAAAATTTCACTGCCCTCATGATTCCTTACCATTTCTGACAGTAAGAGGATTCTGCTGAGTCCTCTGAAATGTGTATAGTGTTCATCTGTGTCTGGGTGGTATTTGACCTGAAGGCCCTGTTAAAACTCTTGACATTGGTATGCTCACACTGGCATAGATAATGAGCAAAGGGACGACCTTTATGATGAATTAATAATTGATAGAGTAATTGGGGTGGCCTCTTACTGGGTCGAAGGAGCCCAAGGTTTTGCCTCGTGCCGCTCAAAGAGAGCCATTATTCTGCACTGTGTGGCCGGCAAAGGGCAAACAACAGATCAAATATTCACCATGGAGAACACACACACAATTATCCCAGACTTAATGGGGCTGACTTCACAAAAAGTCTTGTCTGGCGGACTGGAGCTGACCACAGGTATTGGCGGTCACCTTGGAGGAGTTGGTCAACATTGCTCCTAATGTGGTTGGTAGAAACAGCAGCAGTGGAAATGATGTTCATCTGGCTTTGTCAACAGAGTAGCAGGAGTATGATTAAATATAAAAGAGTTTTGGGGGAGGGGGTATTTTCGCTGCAGTTAGACTAGATAGCACTTGCCACAGAATTGCTTGATGGGAGATGATCTTACAGAGGGTGGTGCCACATCCACATCCCAGCATGTCACTCCTCCATCTGTCCATCTGTCTGACGTGGAGATAAATGTGCTCTGCCATCTCCCCTTAAACGCTGCCGAGGCCTGCATATCAATTTTTGACAACGTGGCTTCGCCGTCCATTAAGGCGTAATTATGTTAAAGATCTTCTATTATTTGGTGCTTAGCTGTGCGCGCAAATCGCAGTGAGGTCAAGCTCTAATCGAAGTCTGCCGTTTAGTGACTCTGAGTGCCTTGTAGGTTTTTGTAATTGGCCTTTTGAACACTAATGGTATGTCATGACTGATGAGCTCTTCAGTTTGAGGCCCAACATATGTTTTTTGCCTATCAAGGCCAGACGTTAAAGAAAGCAGACAGGGATCGAGCGTTTCATCTTGCTCACTGTGAGCACATTCCTGGTCATATAATAAAATAAATCATGGTTCTCATGGTAAAATGTTTTTTTCTCTATTTATTGTGAGAATGGAATGTGGGGGGTTGGAAGAAAGACAGAAAGGGAAAGCTAAAGAGAGAGGTGGGTTCAGGGGGTTCTCCCAGGCACCAAAGGTGAGGTGCCCTGTCTGACTTATGGAAAACACTGTGTATTAACCGGCTTGAGCTCGCTCACACATACTCACTGAATAGAGCATGTATAATGAATAATTCCTATTTGTGTTGGTTGCGGTGTGCTCCCCCTCTGCTGGCCCCTCATACATTATTTGTTGTGGTATTGTTTTCCAGCTGTGAGAGTACTCAACACTTCGCCTCTCCACTCGCATCAAAACTGAGAGGAGTTTTGGCTGTTTGCAGCTTCGCAAGAGGCGACTTAACTCACTGCTTTTGTTTTATTTATTTATATATTTCTGTCATTGCAGTGGTAAAATAAACCCCCCTCCCTCCTTTTGCATTAACAAAACCTGGAATAATAGCTAAAAATGGATTGCTTTTAACAAAAGTGTAACCAAAGAGCCTCGCAGCTGAGACACGGTCTTTGAAGTGTACTTCCTGCAGCTCAAAGCTGTGTAGCTGCTCAGCCGATCGCCTCCTGAATATTCTCTCAACAATATGACAACAGATGAGCGGGGGATGAGCGCAGACAAGTCCACCGTTTACAAAAAAAACAAACATTTTGTTGTCCCAGTCCAACCCCCCTCTTCCCTCAGTGGGACTGCAGTTGAAAAGCCTGTAGTGCGGTGTGCACAGCAGGTGTCTGCAAACTCCAGTGAAACTCTGTTAAACAAACCAAAAATGCTCCTCTCTCTTCTGTCTGTGCTGACGAGGGATCAAAAGCGAGCATGCTGACACAAAGAAAAAAACAGTGAGGCTTGATGACGAGATCAAGTGGAATTTTTACTGTATTGGTTTGGCATGAGTGTCCCATGCTGGATGTGCTGCCTAATTAGCTATTCCAGACCATCCCTGAGACAGTGCTCGGGGCAGGTGGGCTGTAAGGAGCCGTCTGGATCCCTGCTGCGATGAAAGGCGTCTAGTTGTCACACAAATTTGATTGGATGGTGTTTAATTGCTGCACTCTGGTTGGATGAAGCATTGGTTAATTGTAACCAAAGCTGGTCTGCGAGCTGGGTACATATATAATATATCAGAGTAAAAACATGTGGACATGTAGCATATGGCATGGGAGCAATAAAAGAGATGTGTGTAGGGTGCTGTGTGCACAGCCGCTAAGTTTCAGCATCAGAATGAGCTTCCTCTGTTTACGCGGACTTGACAAGCCAGAACTGCAGCCACCATGAGGCGAATGCCTTAGCACCATTTCACAACCTGGTTTAATATTATTTTTAAAGTTCTGTTTCAGTACCTCTACACCAAAGAAGAGAATGCAAGGCAGCTTCAAATTGAGCTGAAGAGCAGAGAGGCGTGAGCGATCAGAAAACAAAACCATAAAAGGGGGCCAAGAGACAATTGACTAATCCGATGCAAACCCAGGATCTGGGTCTTATTGACCTACTGTCAGTGTAATCCATATCATAACCATCTGCTCTAGTGCTGTGAAACACCAAGAACATATTAGATCTGTGAGGGATTTAGCTGCCAGTAGTCTGAAGGGTTCCATGGAGTCATTTGGAAGAGTACCTGTAAAGCCACGTTACATGAATCCTAATTCTGCTATTGTGTCTTCCTGCTGAAAGCTCAATACTTGTCGTCCCTCGGTTTAACACAGGAACACTTCAGTTGGAGTGCGCTGCCTGCAGATTGACATGGAGTAAAGTCTTCATCTCTTATAAGATATTTATTTTATTTTATTTTTTTATTATGTATGAAGACAAACATCTTTTAAAAACCAGCAAAGCAAAGCATTCACATTAAAGTCGATCCAAAGCAGTGTTTCCAATGACAGTCGCCCAAACAGATAGAGCGAGCTGCAGCGCAGGCTGGCCCTTTGTGAGCCCTTAGTGCAACAACATATAATAACCTCTGTGGGCCAAAACACACACAGGTCATTTCCTGTCAACCACCTCCACTAACCCTCTATTCAGTGCTTCCCAGAATCCACAGACCAACACAGCCAACTGGCCCACTCTGGGGTTTCAATGAAACCTGCTGAGATCTCCCATTCCACTGTGACTGGAATAGTGACCAATGTAGCGAGTCTGTCTGTCTGTCTGCTGGCCTGTGCAGTTCCCTTCCTCCTCTTCTGGCCTTGACTTTGACCCCGGCTCGACTTTGAAACGTCGAGCGATGCAAATTTCACCTGATGCGACTCGTTTTCATCGAAGACAAAAGATTTCTGTGCAACTACTCTTGTGCACTGCGGGGTTAAGGGGGGGAAGGCAGAGATAGGCAGGCAGCCCTAATCTAGTCTTTGTCACTAAATATCAAGTAGACTGCTGGGATAACAGAGTGTGTCAATGCAGGATAAAGCGCTCCGGAGGAGTGTTCATTCCACTGTCTATTCCCACTCCCCTCTCTTGCTTCCCTCTCCTCTTGCTCGTTTTCCATTTCTTGTTACATTGTGTTATCCAAGGTCTGATCCCTGTTCTTAGTTTTAATATCTTTCCCTCCACCAGGTGAATCTCAGAAAATGAAACACTGTGAGCAAACCAAGGACTCTGGGTGTGTGTGTGTGTGTGTGTGTGTGTGTGTGTGTGTGTGTGTGTGTGTGTGTGTGTGTGTGTGTGTGTGTGTGGATGTGCCTCCCTGGGCTGTAGTCTGAACTGCCCAACTGATGAGTCAATACGTGCAGCACAATCCGTAGCTTTTAGCAGAAAACCAATATGCTGCCTTATCGACTTGTCTAAAGATAAAACAACGCTATATTTTGGTGGCTTAAGCATCTGAAAAGCTGTAAATAGTGTTAGGTCTGGGGGGAGGGGGGGCAGAGAAAGAGAATTAGGCTGTAAAAAGAGAAGGAAGATGTTACAGTGCTTTTCTTGGCACATTTAGGCCAAGGTTTCCTGATGATTTATAGACTCGCACCAGGCCTGGTTTTTTATTGAGCTCTACGTTAACATAAGGATGTCGTGGACGCTGCCCTTATAATTGGGCTCATCCTATTTGTTTGTTTACTGCAGCAGATACGAGACAGATAATCCTATGCAAAGCCAGATAATAGAATGTTTTCTGGGCAACAGAGCCGTCAACTGCCCTGAATCAAAAGCAAATACCTCACCTTTAAGTCGACGGGGGAACACACACACACACACTCGAAGACAAGCATGTATTGGTTTGGTTCAGGGTTTAAGCCTCAGAGGGGAATTAATTTGTTTCTTTAAAGGGGCTGAGAAAATACGAAGAGCCTGTGGAGTTAAAGAGAGATGATCACCGAGCTGTCCAAAAACATATGGAGATGGACCCTGAGAGACACAGAATGAAGATAAAGCTGTTTTGCAGCTGCCGTGAGGACGAATGTTATCGGGTTAGCTAGACAGATGAACACCTCTGGCGAGTGGTGAGCAGGGCCGTCCCCCCTTATAAATAAAAGTTAAGAGGGATCCTCCTTGTTGTGAGTCATTATAGATTGGCTCCCCAAACAGTCAACACCAGCTCCAAACCCCTTCCCCATCCCCCGCTATCAATCTCCCCACCTCCCCATAAATGCCAGGAGCTGATAATTAATGATAGATTGGCGGTTAATGAAAGATTTATGCAGGCGTAAAGGATGCTTGGCAATCAGGTGGCGTGTTGGAGGCTTTTGAGCTTTGACAGCCCACAGCACATCAATTGCGCCCTGGAGACAAGTGTGCGTAATGGCCCGACAGTCAAAGCAATGACAGTTGTAGGGGAAGAAAAAAAGTTTAAAAAAATCAGCCAGGCGTCCCTCGGTCACCAGTTGTGACAAGCAGCAGAAGGCGGCCCAGTCAGCCAAGAGCATCCTCGTGACAATGCAGACAGCCATTTAACCTCTAGCCCCCGCCAAGCACGTCGGAGAGGGGTGGTGGTGGGGCAGCTCAGAGCTGCACACTCCTGACAAAATATTTAATTCCGACTTAAAAGGTTATTTCACAATAACATGTGGTCCCCCTTGCCTCTTTTTTCCTCTGTGTCTTCTTCCCCTCCACAGCATTCAATTTATTGCCTTCAGATGCACGCTTCACTGAGTACTGTAGTTGACTCCCTCTCTCCCTACAACTGCTGGCTTATTAAGTTTCCATGGCAACTTGCCGCATCCACTTGTGTTTTTTTTCCCAGCCTGTTGGGACCCCACAGGGTAAAGCTTTAAGCCGAAACACCAGGAAGCGATGGGTTTAGAGGGGGAAGAACAACCTGCAGCACCAAGGAGAGGGATTGTTGGAGAATTGCTCATTGCCCTCCGCTCCATTTAACCCGCTATGAGGCAGTGGAGCTGAAGCACCGCTTTTTTATGTCATTGTGTCTGCTTGCATCAGGCCAAATATTAAACTATATCGACAAAACCACTAGGACTGAAACTACCGGGGGGGAGCAAATCATCTTGGTTTCACAATAAAACAAATGCTAATAAATAATCTTTGCATTTCAAATCTTTCATTGTTGATGGCACTGTGCCTTGCTGTATCAGGTCAAATAGTTTTCGGCCATGCTCGCGGGATGGCTCTATGGATGGCAATGAGTCTGTCTATACACAACTATGGTACAGACTGAAATATCTCAAAAACTATTGGCTGGATTGCTACAAAACTTGGTGCAAAATTCCATGACGCCCAGAGGATGAATCCTAACCACTTTGGTGATTCCCTGACTTTTCGTCTAGCGCCATTAGCCGGTCAGATTTCTCACTTATTCAGTGAAATATCTACTGGATGGAACATTTTATACAAACATTCATACTTCCCAGATGATCAATGTGAACAACTCTGGTGATCCCATGACATTTCATCTACAATAACCAGCAGGTCGACATTTTTGGTTTTTAATGACATGTCATGACGACTATTGTATGAACTGAGATGAAGTTTTGTACAGACATTCAAAGATTTCACTTACCCAGTAAAATATGTTAAGATCTGATGTATTTGCCCAAACTTTTGTCAGACATTCATGGTTCCAAGAGGATGAATGCTACTGACTTTGATGATCCCCTGACTTTACGTCTGGCGCCACCATCAGGTCAAAATTTCAACCAGTCATGTCTGTACCACATGTACCAACAATACCTACAAAACTGACATTCCTATCAGCCTCAGCTGTACTTTGTGTGTAGTGCAAATTAGCAAATGTTAGCATGCTAACATGCTAAACTAAGATGGTGAAAATTGTCAACATTATATCTGCTAAACATCGGCATGTTAGCATTGTCATTGTGAGCATGTTAGCATTTAGCTCAAAGCACCGCTGTGCCTAATTAGCCTAAATAAGTTTCCAATCTATTGACAACCACTATAATGAAAACGGACCATCAAAAGAAGCTGTGAGGTTCAAACCGGCTTTGCTTGAGCTGCTTTGAGCTCATTACAAAAGGACTCCATGCTAATAAATCGCCATTGTAACTCAATTCTTCAGGGCTTCTGTCATTTTCAGGGGCTCAGGCCCCCTTGTCATTGCTGCCTGTAACCTTAGAATGACTACTGCTGAGCAAATATGGACTGCTAATGATTAGATCATACATTTTCATTTCATTACTTAATTATCAATTCAACTCTATGGGACCTTTTCAAAGAGAACAGATGTAATCTAACACACTATAAGTTAATAATGCTAATTTGATTTTACAATTCGAAATTTTATATGCATACTAAGTAGCCATTTCTACCAAAGAGATAATTAATTATTTCATATGCCAAATGAGAAATTGTCTTATCTTTAAATTACTCTTCAAGGTATTACTCCAGATTTAGAATTTCAGATCTAGTTTGAGACTGTTCTTTCAAGACGTCTGCGCTCACATTATAGTCTTCATTAACTGTCAATTCTATGAAAGACCACAGATTTCATTAACATAGGCTCCATACAATCAGGGCCCCTTTGAAAATTAATTCTCCTGTAATGTATGCTCAGGGCAGAGAGAGGGGATCTTTACAAAAACGGAACACGTTTTGAGTCATTTCATTGACGAATTACCGTTAAATGTACTTTGACCACACCAAACCACAATCAGTGCCCTGTCAAAGGACTCAGCAGAAGCTAAAGTTCACTGGAAAATGGCTGTAAAAGGCTGTATTTAACTGCCCTGGTTAAATAATATTGATAGATCCTGCTCACAGTGCAATGTGAGTTGATAACAACAGCAGTTAAGTGATTTTGTTTCGGAATGTGGACAGATATAATACCCGTATATGGAGAGGATTTGGCTCATTAGGAGCCAGACTTATGAAAACACTGAATCTGCGCTCAGAAAGGATAATTAGAGACAATGAATATGTCTCCTAATTATTTATCCCTCGGCCAGCATGAAAGCATTAACAAACACAACTCAAAGCCATCAATTTCTCTTCTTAATGACAGGGATATTAAATATGACCTCATCACTTTGGGAAAGGTTTTGGACAGAAATGAAAACACTATAATGACTGGGAGGGACAAGATGACGGAAAACATCAAACACAATGTGAATAATAATTGATTTTTTCCTTTTTTCACAACATGTAGTGTCTTGGATTTGGGTGCAAAAAGAAAAACCCTGCAGGGATCTGAGCTCTGCAAGCTGGCTCTGATTTAAGAGTGAAGGCCATTGGGGGCCAGATAGTAGATCATGAATGGTTCCACTGTGTCTCAACCTAGAGCTATAGAACTGAACTCCAAACCCATGCACACACATACACACACACTGGCACCCAGTGCACACTCCACTGGTCCAATCTTTTCATTGCCTTGGTGTCACTATGGAAACACCCACCCCCCACCCCCCCAACACACACCACCGGCACCATCACTCCCACAACTGTCCTCTCCTCAGTAATCCTCTGGGCTGTAAGGAAACGATACTGAAGCATGACTGAAAGGAATGGATTGTCGGGGTGGCTGGCGGAAAAAACCTTTAAAGGACTTGGACAAGTGTGTCATGCCTCCAGTTATCCCTCCACACCTGGGCAAAGGTGTGTGTTTGTGTGTGAGGGGTGGCAGAGCGAGATTCTGGTGCAAAATCAATAGTGGGAGCAGAAATCCTGTAGAGCCCAGTCAAGCAGGGCAGCATGTTGGTTTATTTTTGTGCATGATTGCCTGCATGCACCTTTAAGAATATTTGCCCGTGATTAGCTGCAGTTCAGCAGCCACGGTGTAAATACTACATGTAATACATTCACTGCCTACCATCGGGCTTGGGCACAAAGGGATCATTCTGTCAGCACAGTGATCTCATCACTAAGCTATCTCTCTCTGTATGGCCTCGGTAGGATATTGGCCTCCATAAACAGGATTGTCCACTCCTTTATTTTTTTTACTACTCCAATAAGAATACTCCGGATTCTGGATTCCCTTTGTCCAACTTACATGATAAGTGGACTAAAAATCTTTTATTTGCCCTTTTTTAACACAGATTTCTCAGTGCTCCCAGTCCCGAGCCTTATATGGCGTTTCCACTACACTTGTTTTTTTGCCACAGGAGGGGAGGTGCAGAAGCAAGAGATATGATATGGGATCGACAGAATAGGGCAGGGAAGGGTGAGGGGGAACAGGGAGTAACAAAACTCTGAGAGCGCAAGGGGGAGAGAAGGAAGTAAAGGAGGAGACGATAGGGAGGGTAAGATAAAGAAGAAGGAGGGAAGGACAAAGAGGGACAGAGGATGACGGGGNAAGACAGAGAGGGGAGGTAATAAGTCCCTCTTCCAATCTGGTGTTGTTGAGCAGGGGTAGTAGCAGAGCACACATTCCATTAGGCAGTAAATATTGACTCAGCAGCGAACAACTGGTTTCTATTGCATAGCAAACAAAGCTATTGTGTGCCTGGCAGCCCTGAAAGGCCTCTGTTTGCACATCACGCTCACAGCTGATAAGTAGGCAGTCTCATTCACCACGGGGGTCTTATATGTCTCTCTTTTCGTCTGTGGTATATTTTTTTTCTCTCTTTGCCCTTTTCTCTGCATTTCTCTGTCTGTCTCCCACTCGTGGCCTCCAGCCATCAGGCCGACAACCTTGACTGTAATCCTCCCCCACACGGTGTTTCCAAGTAGCTGAATGTGTGACTGAATTAATCATGGGTGTTCCCATCGCAAACAATAGGCCCAGACATGTTATGCAGCAATGACTGCTGGCGTAAGAGTCATCGACTGGCAGGTCATCAGCGTTCATGAAATGTACATTCAGACAACACTGGCCATCAGACGCTCGGCGAGACAAATGAGCGCAGCAGTATTTACCTTGATGACTGTACCGAGGGCTGGGCTGTTTGTCTGCAGATTACATTGTGCATTTACATGTTCACCTCTGAACCCAGGCCAGCTCTCTGAAGGATTTGTGGCCTAGGAGGGGACTTATCTACCTGGGACTGTAAATCTGGGGCCCACACCCTCTTCCTGTTCGTGAAGTGATGCATGGCATGCTCTCCACTATTGCACCATATGGGCTGACTCAGGCTATTAGGGCATTGGGTTGTGTAACATTTAGTCAAGAGCGACTGTGTTTTTTCCCAGGTTTATTGTAGTGTGGATGCGTAACATGAAATACAACTGTACACCAAGTACTTCAATGTACAGTGTCATCAGCGTGAGACAGATTGTTTCGCAGAAAGAGGTGCAGTTGAAAAGAATCTAAAAATCGTACGCATTTTTGCCTGAGCTTTGTTTCTCAGTCACTCTCATCTCTGCTATATGTTTTGTTTATTACTCCTATACATGTCAGTGAGGAATTCACTGTTAGTGTGGAAGCATCGTAAAGACACATATCCTATGTGGTTAAAGCTCTGAGAGGCGACTTTGCACAATGACACCACCAAATGATTTTTAACCCAGAAAATGACCACAGCCTGCTCATGTAACCCTGATTTCTTGATGGGGTAGTAAGCAGGCTAGAGTTTCTCTACACCAAATGCAAATATAGTTTGAGTACTGAACAAGATGTCTCCTACTTCAAGTTTCCACATCACACTTGTTTAAATTGCATACTGGACCATGTTTGGCTTCCAAACTAGCTGTGATGAAATAAAATTAGGCTTTTCCATACACGTGTTAAACTTGAACGTGCAGTTCAGGTTTTACATGTTGCACCATAGAATTACAGCACTGTCCACCACATACAAGTGAACTGAATCATGTTCACGCGCATGCAGGGTGACGATACACAATAGGGCATACTGGTATTTCAATCATAGACTGTATATGAAGATGGACGACACGTCTCCACTTCTTCCCACTGTTCAAAAATGAAGCCAAAATATCCCAGATACGGACGCTGCCATCTTGCGCTGGAGATGTCATTTGGAGCCGGAGTCTGCACAGCAGTGATCGTATCGAGGTCCCGCCCATACACCCGCCTGAACTGATCGCGAGCACACTCATACGCCCCCTTTTTATAGCATCAAATAACTAATTAAAACCAAATCAGAAAAATGAACACAACATACATCAGCGTGATAAGAACAAGCTAAAATGACAGAAACCATCTTTGGGAACATTTTATTTGACGTGTACTTTGATTTTTCAGTATGACCCATGTCCCATTCGCTATCATGGAGGGGGCGACGTTTATGACCCACACTGCAGCCAGCCACCAGGGGGCGATCCAGATGTTTTGGCTTCACTTTTGGGGATCTGTCATGTCGGCCATCTTTATATACAGTCTATGGTTGAAATAACAGTATGCCCCATTGGGTAATGTGACCCTGCATGCGTGTGAACATGATTCAGCCCACTTAAATGTGATGGAAAGTGCTGTAATTCTATGGTGCAACATGTAAAACCTGAAATGCAGTCACTTGGGATTTTGTAAGCTCCTAAAAACACAGACACACTGCTCTGTGCATCCTCCCACCCACCCACACACACACACACACACACACACACACACACACACACACACACACACACACACACACACAGTACCAGCCTGACTGTACGTCTGCCAAAGTGACACCCACTTTAAAAAAGCCCATGAGGTCCTGTGTGGTATGCAGGTTTAGGTGGTACATTATAATTACATTGCTTTTGTCACTGTGTGATGTTCCAACAGATGTTCAGAGAGGAAGTGCCCAGGAAGGCGCAGTGCTGTTTATCACAATCTGCCGTGAGTCCTGTAATGTCAGCTAAAGATTGAAGACTTTAATACTGCTCCTCCACAGCAAAGAAAAACGGCAGTAAAAATGAAAGCCAACCCATCAAAGCACAATATGTCCAGGCGACAGCTTTGCAGAATGCTCCCCCCTCACCCACACATCCAGCCCCCCCTCTCCTCCCATCCCCCCATGTCTTACTCTTGCTCCTCTCCTCTACGCATCCATTTCTCCCCCTTCGTCCTCTTTCTCTCCAATACCACCACCAGCAGCGCCTGGGCCCAGCAGGCTGCAAGTGGACAGGCCGCGTAGTTGCACTGATAAGCCGGATTCGGCATGTCCTTTCTATTGTTTGGACAGCAGTTGGCAATAGCGAGGACGGGAGTCCTTCCAAATCAAATATTTGGTTCATAAACACCGGGGCCCCTGAGTTGAGGAGGGCCGAGGTGCATGTAATTCCGTCGGAGGACTCGGGGACCTTCGATGCTAAAGAGCCAAAGACGAGGAAGGTGGAAAATCCTCATGAATTGTCTCAGCTCTCGCTCTCTCGCTGCGACTAAATGTCAGGTTTTAGTGTGCAGCTGGGTGGGGAAAAAAAGCAAAAAGAAAGCAGAGAAGCATCATTTGAATAATGTTTCTGTCAGCTTCTCAGCTACCACCGCCCTCTCCCCCCAGTCCCACTTCACTCTCCCCTCGGTTCATCCTCATGTTCCCCTGGGAGGAATCTGCTACGATTTATTGCAACACACAGCATGCTCTACATACACAAACCACACGTATGTGCACACATATGCCAGATCACCATCATGCCTGGTGAATTGAAGCAAAGTAGAAATTTTACAGGGTTGGATTTCAATGTGAACATCGACTGAATTCCCAACTGTTTTCCTCTGTGATATAGTGTGTCCTAATACAGTGCATTTGGAATGAAAGGGGATGATCTTGCAGGGGAAACATTATTTCAAAGGCCACTGCTGCTATTTTGGCTGAATATCAATGTTTCGCTGAGATTTTGATCCCATACAGCTCTATTGTATGGGTTTGATATCAGAGAACAAAAGGTTATAGCCCAAGGCGAGGTTTGATACTAGCATGTATTCCCCAGTGCAGGCAAAGGGACATCCACAAGATGTGTCAGTGCTACTGTGCTGCTTTCTGCAGAGCTGAACATTTTTTTCTTTTATTTCATCTTTTTTATTCTATATGGAAAAATATCTTCCTGCATATTAACCAAAAGGGCTAAGGTTGACCTGGTGCTTCTATTTCCCTAAACCCAGACGTCCCATTTAAAATGATTAGAACTCATATCTTTCAGTATAGTTGGGCAAGATTTTATAAGCGATAACATTGCAATCACATGAGATCCAAACCTGATAAATAAGACTCAGCAAATGCAAATGGGAAACTAAGGTCTTCATTTTATTTACTTTTATGTTCCCTTGTTATCTCGAGGGCCATTATAAACTTCATACAAGTGTGAGAAAGAATGGATACTTGAATATCAAGATCAACAAATCCCTGGTGGAGAATTAAGAAGATGGTCATATAAAGTGGAATTAAACTAAACAAGCAAGCATTTGCATAAACTTTAATATGCCTTTAAAATAGCATCATGAGCTGTTAAATGAACATCGGCATTATAGCGAGGTCAATAAATAATTTTTATAGTTCAATAACAACAACACAGTATGTATTAAAGGACCAGGTAGGGTTAAACCTGGTTTTGGGAATATAGCTGTTTTTAATCAGATTGGTGGTTCGACACATCCATAAGCAGAAGTTCGTTCACTCCTATTATTTATCATCATCTCAAAGGTGTGTTGGTGTTTGCTGCTAGCTTACTTGTTACCTGCTGAGAATGGAATGTAGACGTAAAATCATCCATGTATATTTCAGCTCCCCTTTAGCATACGCAGTGCTCCTCAGTGCTAGTAGCACACTAGCATTATCTCAAAAGTAACAAAACAACTTGTAGCAGCTCCTAGCTAAACTGTATTTTTAAAGTGTAACAACACCCTCAAATTAAGCTAGAACTCTTTCTCCCAGCAAATTTAAAAAAATGCAACGAATGAGCTTTGAAACACAAATTTGCACCATAGACCAACAGTATACCATCTTGCTAGTGCTTCAAGGGAATGAGTAGCCTAAGTGTCTAGAACAGAGAAGCTATCATAGTTTTAGCAGGGTTGCCAACTCTCACGCTGTCACGTTCTGTCTCACGCTGCCGAAACAATTCTCATGCCAAAACACCGTGACAGCAACAGAGATGAACAGGTGAACGGATGTACTGTTGGTTACGTACTGTAACCCCCATTCTATGAGTATGGGCTCCTACTCTGTTTGATCGGACAGCTGTTCTGGCAGAAAACCCTGCGCGGAGCCCAGAAGGCGATCAAGCAAGTCAGTGAGTGAAAGAGTATTCA